>JAJAGP010001828.1:0-155816 GCA_025084515.1 Ancistrus triradiatus | reverse complement strand
ACAGCTCTTTGGTCTTGGCCATGGTTGAGTTTGGAGTCTGACTGTTTGAGGCTGTGGACAGGTGTCTTTTATACAGATAACGAGGTCAAACAGGTGCCATTAATACAGGTAACGAGTGGAGGACAGAAGAGCTTCTTAAAGAAGAAGTTACAGGTCTGTGAGAGCCAGAAATCTTCCTTGTTTGTGGGTGACCAAATACTTATTTTCCACCATGATTTACAATTGAATTAAAAAAAAAATTCTACAAATGAGATTTCCTGGATTTTTTTTCTCATTTTGTCTCTCATAGATGAAGTGTACCTATGATGAAAATTACAGACCTCTCTCATCTTTCTCAGTAGGAGAACTTGCACAATCAGTAGCTGACTAAATACCCCTTTGCTTCACTGTATGATAGACTGAGCCGACCACTGTTTATGGCTGATCAATAGGTGCATCTCTAACATGATTTTTGCGATGGTGGTAGACTAGTGGTAGACCAGAGATTAGATGCGTTTGAGTCTGTCATGGTAACTGCATTGCCTGCAGTACACGTTTCTTATCAGTGTCAGACTTTTCATACTGAAACAACCACCATGCGACAGAAGCAGCTTCTCTTTTAGGTTTTGTGCCTCCTGGTCTCTCCTGTTTGAAATTACCCTGTTCTGCGTTGTGTTCACTCTCCTCCATGTTTGTTTGTGTTGCATCATCCAAACAACAAAAAGTGTACTATTAAACAATTTTTCTATCGTCACATGTACATTGTCATACAGCACAGCCCTACTGTGTACACACACACACACACGCGCCACTTCATTAGGTTGCTATAGATTGTTACTAGTATGGTTGCGAGGATGGGGTTGGACCCCCTTCTGCTTTAATTCTTCATTGTGTACATTCAACGTTAGTCAAAGATTTTATTTTTTTGCTGGACCAGCCTGTCCAGCACCAACAAAAGTCACGTGTAGTAGGAGCTGACAATGAAATCTGTTATGGCAAAAAGCTGTGATCCTAAAGTGTGATCCTACATTGTTTTCATAAAATATTTATGGTGCAGCCTTATTAATAATGTAAGCCAAAAGACGTTTATAGTGGTTGTTCCTCATAACACATGCTGATACATAACACAAAACCAGCAAATGAGTTTCACTTACTGCATCATAGTTCTGTTCTAAAAACTCTGCCACTAGAACCTTGTGTCTTGTGAGAAGATCCTGCAAAATGAAAGGAATTCAATAAGACTGACTTCAGTCTCAACAGAACGAGATCAGACAGTTCTGTCACCGTGACGTTCTTGCCTTGAAGGTGGCGAACGCATCAGATGCGATGTCAAACGTTGACATCTCCACGTAGCTGAAGAAGTCATTGAAGTGATCAGAGTGCAGGATGATTTTGGCAAGCGGTTCGTGCCGGATACACTCGCGCAGCATTATTCCACAGTTCAGTGCCACCTGAGGCGTCTCGTACCTAGAGGAGACCCGAATCCCAGCACCCTCTTATTAGCAACAACATGTTTCAAGTTTGGAAATGACAGTCTGGCTACTATTTTCTAAATGACTGATCTAAATTCATTCATTCATTCTCTTATCTGCTTGATTCTAGTCAGGGTCGGGGGAGAGCCGGTGCCTAGCTGGCTGCACAGGGTACTACACAGGGTACAAAGGGTACTATTAAACTATTTTTCTATCGTCACGCGATGTACATCGTCATATAGGACAGCCCTATTGCGTACACACACACACACACACACACACACTTCATTAGGGTGCATTAGATTGTTACTAGTATGGTTGCGAGTATGGGCTTGGACCCCCTTCTGCCCCAATTCTTCATTGTGTACCTTCATTGTGCAAGGCAGGAACAACCCTAGACAGGGCGCCAATCATACAAACACTAAGGGCACTTTAGAATCACCAATTAACCCAAGGTGCATGTCTTTGGACTGTGGGAGGAAACTGGAGTGCACGGAGGAAAACCATGCAAACACAGCGAGGACATGCAGACTCCACACAGGCGGAGCCCAGAGACGGGATCGAACCGGGGATCTCGGTGCTGTGAGGTGACAGTGCCAACCACGGCACCACCGTTCCGGAAAAAGACACTGCTTTGTCAGGTTCAAATACCAAATCTGGACAGCAATATGCTAGTACATCAGTATTAATATACACACAATCAGTAGGAAAAAGCAACAGGACCACTAAATAAATGAACTGTCATCTCACCCTTTGAGCAGAATGAAGAGCACTTCCTGATGGGAGCAGAAGTATTCCACCGTGGGGCTGCGAGTGCCAATCTGCCTACGCAGGATGTTGTTGAAGATCTGACACACATCCTTCTTCCCCTGCACATCAATTTACACACGTATATTTACACCAATTTCCTTGTTTTGTGCAATAAAGTCAAGCTCTGCCAAGTTACACATTCAACTCATTAAATTAAAGTCATCTTAACCAGGCTATAATTTGTGTCTTTGTGCACTTTAAATAAACCATCGTAAGACGTTTCGCAATCTTCAGCTTGCTTTAGAGAAACAGGACAACAAATAAAAACAACAAAACACCAACCCTAAAAACCCTAAAATACAGAGGGCTTGTATGGAAAATGTCTTCACAAGAGACCTGAAGCGGAAACAGTCGAAGAGTAAGGGGGCTACCCCACTGAAATATCTGACACCAACTGAAGAGAGAATATATGTATATGGGACAGTCTGCCATGAGAGGACCTTGGAGAACGAGGGAGATGCAGGGATGCAAGGAGCTCCTAAAGAAATAAAAACCTGTGACGGTTTAGAGCTTCCCAGTGAATTTCTGCATTAAAGTCAAATTATCTTTCTGCAGTCTACAGAATAATGGCCGTTATATAAAAACACACACGTCAGAGTGATGTGTATTGATTAGGCCTGTCAAAATTAATGTGATACTAATGCCTCAATAGACGTAATTTTTACAAGCCTTTTAATCGAGTCATCTTTACTTATGGACTGAGCCCAAACTGGTCACTTAAATCCCCATTCCCTACATGCAATGCATCATACAGAGCGCTGTTAGTCTATACAGAACACATCCGTAAATATTTTTGAACACTTCCTTATTACTGTGAGATCGCAGATTCTGTCACAAACATTGTCACAAATGCACGATAGGACTAAGCAACATGACCAACATTTCACATCCTGATATATTTCACTTCATATCCTGGTCAATATATAGCACATTTACTGTAAATTCAGTGAATAAATAGGTTATTTTTAATAAAATGACCACATCTAATACCCATGTTATTACATGTTGAGTTACATACACTCCGCAAATAAAAAGGTACTTAATATTTCATTACATATTCCTTTTATTCAGAAACTTTATGCAAATAGTTAATTAACCATAGAATAAAGACGTTTTATAGAAATCAACCGCAATTTTCTTGGCCGACTACGGTTTCGGACTGTGGTAGCCTAGCGGGTAAGGTACTGGACTATGGACCAGAAGGTCCAGGGTTCAAATCCCATCTCTGCCAAGCTGCCACTGTTGGGTCCTTGAGCATGGCCCTTAACCCACAATAGCTTGGATTGTAAGACTGTATCAATTGTGAGTCGCTCTGGATAAGGGCGTCTGCTAAATGACATAAATGTAAATGATTATATGTAACCTCATGATCGGACGATGCCGATTTTCTTTCTTTAAGAATTATAAACGACAGCATACAGAAACATTCATGTTCAACTTTTCTTTTACCTTCATTGCAAAACAAAGATAGCAAGGGCTGCTGGCTTGTGCCTGGCTCTGTGCTCTCACTAGCTTTAAACTCTGTACCTTTGTTAGTTTAGTTAATTTCCACATACTCAGAGGGTGATGCTGTTTTACATATCTTATTAAATTCACTGATCCGTACGTTTTCGGAGTTGGTCCTCCACAACGGACTTTCGTTATCCATTTACTGCAAACAGCATGCTCTGAAGAGCTTCCGCGGTAAAGACATGGCTGCGCCCACAAAACAAATACTCTGCGGCACAGCTGGCAAAGTACGCGTTTCTGATCCATGTCAGCCGTTTCATACTGAAACCATTATCCATGCGACACAAGTAGCTCTACTTTTAGGTAACATCTCCTCGTTTTGTGCTTACTGATTGCTCCTGTTTGTGTTGTGTTGCGTTCACTCTCCTCCAGTTGGCACACGTGGCCATTGTCGTTAATGGCTATGTCAATCTGCATATTAAACTGATCACCCGTCCCATTGTTATGCAATGGTGCTGGTACCAGTCGTTATGCAAAGGTGCTGTATATAAGATTGGGGACGTTTTCCAACTAGCTGAGACTGAAGAAGTCACTTAGATGAGTGACGAAACGTTTCTCCGACAAAATCTATGTCCAAATGAACAGATTCAACTTCTGGGATCTCCTCCAGTTTGTGTGGCACCTTAACCACGAGTCATCCAAATAACAAAAAGACTGGCGTACAGCACGTATTATATGACACAGCAAAACAGAGGTGATATCACACGGCCCTACTGCACAGTTCGACACTGTGCTTGGTCACAATGATAGTTCAGTTGAATCGTCCAATAGGTTAGAAAATATCTCCGTCAATCATACTGCAGTAATAAAGAAAGCCAAAAAAGCAGCTATTTGTTCTTTTTGACGCAAGTGCTTTCAAAAAACAAACAGCTGAATGCACACGGGGTGAGATTTGCAGCAGCTTACCTCAAAGTCGATGACCTGTAGATTATCCACCAGGGAGATGAGCAGACCACTGTTGTATAGTTCTTGGGCCAGCTGTGCCACCGTCTCTGTGTGGGGTTCCTTATCATTGGTGCCGTACAGGATCTCTTTCATCGCCACCAGACATTTAGACACCTCCTCTGATGCCTACAACCACACATGCACACACACGGCCACATGTAACTGACAGGTGCAATAAATGACCACTAGTGCCTTCCATCTCACAGAAAAACCACAAAAACCACACGTCAATCCATCAGCTGCTGACAATACAAGGTTTAAGGCAGTGTTTCTCAATCCTGGTCCTGGCGCCCCACCGCTCTGCATGTTTTAGTGTTTTCCTGATCCCAACACACCTGATCCAAATACTCATTAACAAGCCCGTTACTGAGTTAAAGTGGGTGTGTTTAAACAGGAGAAGCACTAAATTGTGCAGAGCGGTGGGGCACCAGGACCAGGATTGAGAAACACTGGTTTAAGGGGATGGGAGCATCCAAGTCATCCAACACGGGGTTAAACTTGTGACATCAGAGAGGTAGCTTGCAGGTTCAGAGCTCATACTTCAGCGAGAAGATCAAGGCAACTGGTTTAGAGAACAGCTGCAAATGAACACAAGTTCACTGTGGAACTGACACCTGTGTGAAAGCTTTCCCATCTGAACACACCGAGGAACTACAAAGATCCTCAACACTGTGACAAGTGATAAGACATCTTTTCTAGAGATGACCAAATTACAAAAAAAAAATGTAGATCACTGAAAATAAGTATATTTGAAATATTTCATTACAGACAGAGCAACCTTATAGATGCATCACATCTTTTACATATAATAAAAAGCTTAAAATATAACTTAAATACTACTTGCACTCCAGCAGCGAGTTCAGTCAGATTAAGACAGTAGTGTCTACAACCTAGTCCTGCACTCAAAAAGCAATGCAAATTTAAAACATTAGAAATAAAATCCTGGCCTCTATTCTATGGCAGGCTGTCCAACAATTTATTGTGAGATTACACAAATACATTCTATAGCAATACATCTTTGATGCAACAAATGTACACTGAGCTACATCAAGCAATCAACTACAATTTTTCCCGTTTAGCTTGGTGTCCTATAGCTCATGTAAACTGCCACAGCCCCTTCATGTCCACTCACACAAGAATGAAACCAATACGGTTATGAAGGCTGTACTCGGTTTGCAGGCCTCAAGTTTAACACCTGCGTTCTAGACAGTGTCAAGTCTGTTACAAAACTGCAATATGAGCGCTGAAGCCCAGGAAAGCAGTAGCTACTGGAATTGAGCCTGGAGGCTTGTGCCTAGCACAGTGACAGAGCACCTTGACCTTACAATATTACACTGACGTTCTAGGATGGAAAAAGCTGAATCAAACATTGCTGTTGCGTCAAGATTAAATATAGTAATTCATGTGCACTGAGACAAAGCTTGTACTGACGACGAGTGGAAAAAGAACAGATGTCCCATGAACGTCAACACTAAGCAGGTTAGACAAATGGGGCATAGATCCAGATACAAACTGATATGTAGACACAGATTTGATATGTGGGCATATGGTTTTTCAATTCAGTCTGTCTGCTATAAACACTGCCACAATGAATGGCGAATCACGGCTCCAATATTAGGATCCTCTAATCAACAACATTCGAATTGAAGATTAAAGATTTCTTCCATTGTTCTCCACCTTAACACCTGTTATTACACAGTCACTGAACATCACGGTTGCAAAGAAAAGTCTACAGTGCAGTCCATTCTAGATTTTAATGCACTCACTACACATCTGCCAAATTATATTGTCTATAGTTTTATTTCACAGAACAGGGTTCCCATAGATGTCTACTGTTCCAGAACGTAAATAAGAAATTTCAAATCAAGCATTTTTGGTTTCAAAAACAGCAAAATAAAATGTACGCACAGTTTATGGCAAAGATACGGGACTGATCATGTTGGTTTCAAAACTGCACATTTCTCCTCTAATCCCAATACCTGATACTTATCCGGTATTCTTACAGTAAATGAGCAGACGCTGAAGGACAGTGGTGTGACGGTTGGGTTTCAGTGTGTGTCACTTTCACATGAATAACCCAAGTAATGCTAGGCAACATCAAAACATGATCAAAGATGGTAGTGAACCAACAAAAAACTAATGACATTTTAGCAGCTGACCAAATCCAATTCCAAAAATCCTGCGTTTTGGGCAAGAAATTCTCAAATCCCAAACTCTTCTTCAAGCCCCAATATATTTGCCATTAATGACAACGTTTTCAGATCCAACTGGAAACTACACACACACTTAACATATATACAAAGATCAGACGACTGATCAACCACTGAAGACTTGCAAGCTATAGTTCAGTAAAACTGTTTAAAGAATTGCTGCCCAAGAATTATGTTAGTGTGATATACCATTTAGTTACATAGGGCAAAACTTCCCCTCACATTCAAGAGCTTGCCAAAAAAGGAATAAGGCAAAAACATTTTGTATTCTAGTACTTTAATAAGCATTTCGTCTAGGTTAACACAGCATGAAAATGTCAGACCATAAAACTCCCAAGCCTCAGCAAAAACTGCACCATCACTGTAGGTGGAGTTGAACTATTACGTTCAGTACTCAGCTTACCTTCTCCGTCTTCTTGTCCTGCTTCACCAGAATTGACAAGTTCTCCTTCAGAGCCTTCACAATGTCCGTGGGACTCTTGTGGGATTTACCAAAGAGTGGCATGGTTGAGGCCCAGTGTTTTGCTTGGTGTTTCTCGGTCTCACTCTCTCGCTCCCTCCTTTGAAACTGTACAGAAATACAAATAGAGAATGACAAGAGTTCAGACTTGTCTGTCATTTCCTTCAAACAGTGGAGACAAGACTGGTGGAATTTGGGTTACTAAGCTGATCCGTCAGTGGACAGCTTAGCTAAACACATTAACAAAACATCACAAACTATAATATAAGCCTTTATCCATTTCAGATATAAACAAGGACATGGGCAGGATGAGCAAAGACTTCTTCATGAGGATGTGCGCCCATTTAGAAGTGCAGTAAATGTGTATCATGTGTGTTAACATGCATGTAACATCACAACAAGTGGTAAATTTAGGTTTGCAGGTGCACATTTGGTTTAACTAGTAAAAATGCAGATCATGTCTAGGCATGTCTGGACAAGCTTGGTCAAAATAGATTGTCTGACCAACAGATCTCAGCGCGTTCACCAAAACTGATACTGGACTGCTTAAGATGGATAAAGGCTTATATTACTGTAGTGCAAACTCTCACAAGCAGACTGAAGAAGTGAGATGGCCGTCTTATGTGAAAGCACAACGCATTTACAACGTGAGCAGTTATTTCAGAAGCGAGCAGAGCTGTCGTCCGCTTGTTTCTTGATACTTCATGCACAATCTCACAAAAGACAAGACTCTCAGTAGCTGGAAATTACTGTATTGGCAGTGCATCCTATACATTATTTACTGCATTCATTAACTATTACTATTTATTAATGACACCGATCCAGATGTTGAACCCTTTATGCCTGGTTATCCTCATCTGATAACATGGTCAGAAATAAATTATCTGGTCAAGGAAACCTTCTGAAAATGGCCCAGCAATAAGCTAAATCAAAACTACTTGGTTCAAGACTGAAAGAATGGTTTGCTGTCACCAGATAGAAAAATTTCCATCTTTTGGAAACATCAAGAACGTGTGATAAACTTCTTTACGTAGGTTAACGCTACAGGCCGTCCTGTTTCACATTCTCAAATCTGTAGTACCCATTAGCTATGCAAACACATACAGTACAACAATTACGAGCAGAACATTTCTGGTGATCTAAAAGCTTTGGCACTGCTACTAGGAATTCAGCTCTGATATACAAACTACTGCTGTTTCCATTATGAACACAACAGCAAAGCATCATAAGCATTCGTTCCAGGGCACAGATGCCACAAACTGCTTGTCGACCCAAAGATATTTCTGCATACTCTTCACATAAAACTCTGACTTGAGCAAAAAATTTGAAAGCAGTTTAAGAAGGTGATGGATTTTGCTATTTGATACATACATTTTCAAGAATAACTGATGCCAAGATTCAGGAAAGGCAGCACGGTGGTGCAGTGGTTAGCACAGCTGCCTCACAGCTCCAGCATCCCCAGTTTGGTCCCGACCTGGGACTGTGTGGAGTTTGCATGTGCTGCCTGTGTCTGTGTGGGTTTACTACAGGTACTCCAGTTTCCTCCCCCAATCCAAAGTGACCTTAGTGTGTGAACCCTGCCTGGTGTTGTTCCTGCCTTGCGCCCTGTGCCGGTACCGGCTTTACCGTGACCCTGACCAGAATTAAGTAAATGAATTAAATTTTTTTTTTTTACATTTACGTCATTTAGTAGATGCCCTTATCCAGAGCAATGTGGGTTAAGGGCCTTGACTCAAGGACCCACCAGTGGCAGCCTGGCAAAGGTGGAATTTGAACCCTGGTCCATAGTCCAGTACCTTAACCACCAAGCTAGCACAGTCCTGAATTAATGAAATGAATGTAGACTAAAGAAGGTGTTTGACTAAAGAATGTGTATATACTCAATACTTTGTAACATAACCTTTGTTGACAATGACAGAGGTCAAACGTTTCCTGTAAGTCTTCACCAGGTTGGCACACACTGTAGCTGGTATTTTGGCCCATTCCTCCATGCAGATCTCCTCTAGAGCAGTGATGTTTTGGGGCAACACGGACTTTCAACTCCCTCCACACATTTTCTATGGGGCTGAGGTCTGGACACTCCAGGACCTTGAAATGCTTTTTACGGAGCCACTCCTGCATTGGCCGAGTGGTGTGTTTGGGATCACTGTCATGCTGGAAGACCCAGCCACGTTCCATCTTCAATGCTCTCACTGATGGAAGGAGGTTTTGGCTTAAAATCTTACGATACATGGCCCCGTTCATTCTTCCTTAACACGGATCAGTCGTCCTGTCCTCTCTGCAGAAAAACAGCCCCAAAGCATGATGTTTCCACCCCCATCCATCACAGTAGATATGGTGGATTCTTGGATTCTTGGATTCACTCTTCCCAGCCTGGTGCAGGTTTACAATTTTCTTCCTGGTGTCCTTCAACAGCTCTTTGGTCTTGGCCATGGTTGAGTTTGGAGTCTGACTGTTTGAGGCTGTGGACAGGTGTCTATTATACAGATAACGAGGTCAAACAGGTGCCATTAAAGAAGGTGGTACAGGTCAGAGAGCAAGAAATCTTGCTTGTTTGTAGGTGACCAAATACTTATTTTCCATCATGATTTACAATTAAATTCTTAAAAAATCCTACAATGTGATTTCCTGGATTTTTTTCTCTCATTTTGTCTCTCATAGTTGAAGTGTACCTATGATGAAAATTACAGACCTCTCTCATCTTTTTAAGTACTTTTTTGCCCCACTACACACACACACACACACACACACTTCAAAACTGGAAACAACTATCAAAACGCCATGTTTTATAACGCCATATAATAGTAGCCAATGTATTTGCTTTTTGTGGCAGTATAAGATAGCATAGTAACAATTAAATCATTACGTCAGCCAAGCCTAGCTCTCATCCTATCAATGCCGTTTTAACTACATTATATTCCAGTCAAATGAAAGCTACCAATAACCATTAATCATTCGAACTGCATGACATTATGACTTTTTTATATTTCAATAACGTCAGTACCAGATAAGCAATAATTTCCTCTGATGCCCATTTAGGAACTACAGAAACTAGACACATGGCTGTAGGTGATGGGAGGATCCAGGCAAGTTTGTATTAACAAACCTATACACATTTGCAAACTTGCGTACATACCAGCAAACTCCACCTTTGTCAAACAAATGCTGCATGAGTCTTAGAAAACAGTGTTAGCAAGACAAATGTGGAAAAACCGACAAAGTGACAAAAAAATTAAGGGATTGATGAGTGGGGCAAGTCAGCTTGCTCACCTGTCATTCGCAATTCATACCACATTCATATTCATACACACACAGTGTTATGAAACTACTTGGACCTGATCTACAGAGATTACAGCACGACTCTGACCTAGTTATTTGTCAGTACTTAGAATAAATCTTTTCCATGACCAACTACAATTTCGAAAAGCAACAAGGATTGTTCCTTTAAAACATCTGTACAGTTTCTGATGTTACTTTGGTGCATTACTGTAACTTTACTTACAATGGGGCAAAAAAGTATTTAGTCAGCCACTGATTGTGCAAGTTCTCCTACTTAGAAAGATGAGAGAGGTCTGTCATTTTCATCACAGCTACACTTCAACTATGAGAGACAAAATCAGAAAAAAAATCCAGGAAATCACATTGTAGTATTTTTAAAGAATTTAATTGTAAATTAAGGTGGAAAAAAAAAAGTATTTGGTCAACAACAAAAGTTCAATTCAATATTTTGTAATATAACCTTTGTTGGCAATGACAGAGGTCAAACATTTCCTGTACGTCTTCACACTGAGGCTGGTATTTTGGCCCATTCCTCCATGCAGATCTCCTCTAGAGCAGTGATGTTTTGGGGCAAAACACAGACTTTCAACTCCCTCCACAAATGTTCTATGGGGCTGAGGTCTGGAGACTGGCTAGGCCACTCCAGGACCTTGAAATGCTTTTTTACGGAGCCACTCCTTCATTGCCCGAGTGGTGTGTTTGGGATCATTGTCATGCTGGAAGATCCAGCCACGTTCCATCTTCAATGCTCTCACTGATGGAAGGAGGTTTTGGCTTAAAATCTCACGATACATGGCCCCATTCATTCTTCTCTTAACACGGATCAGTCGTCCTGTCCCCTTTGCAGAAAAACAGCCCCAAAGCATGATGTTTCCACCCCCATGCTTCACAGTAGGTATGGTGTTCTTGGGATGGAACTCAGCATTCTTCTTCCTTTCTCTTCGTCCTCCAACACAACGAGTTAGTTTTTAACCAAAAAGTTTCTATTTTGGTTTCATCATCTGACACATGATATTCTCCCAATCCTCTTTCTGGATTCATCCATATGCCTCTGGTAACTTCAGGACGGGCCTGGACATGTACTGGGCTTAGCAGTGGGGCACGCCTGGCACTGTATGATCTCTGAGTCCCTCTGCGTAGTTGTTTACTGATGGTACTTTGTTACTTTGGTCCTACTCTCGCAGTCATTCAACAGCAGGTCCCTCCGTGTAGTTTCTGGGATTTTTGCTCACCGTTCTCATGATCATTTTGACCCCCACGAGATGAGATCTTGTGTGGAGCCCCAGATCGAGGGAGATTACCAATGGTCTTGTATGTCTTCCATTTTCTTACAATTGCTCCCACAGTTGATTTATTCACACCAACCTGCTTGCCTACTGTAGATTCACTCTTCCCAGCCTGGTGCAGGCCTACTATTTTCTTCCTGGTGTCCTTCGACAACTCTTTGGTCTTGGCCATGGTTGAGTTTGGAGTCAGACAGTTTGAGACTGTGGACAGGTGTCTTTTATACAGATAACGAGGTCAAACAGGTGCCATTAATACAGGAAACGAGTGGAGGACAGAAGAGCTTCTTAAAGAAGTTGTTGCAGGTGTGAGAGGCAGAAATCTTGCTTGTTTGTGGGTGACCAAATACTTATTTTCCACCATGATTTACAATTAAATTCTTTAAAAATCCTACAATATGATTTCCTGGATTTTTTTTCCTCATTTTGTCTCTCATAGTTGAAGTGTACCTATGATGAAAATTACAGACCTCTCTCATCTTTCTAAGTAGGAGAACTTCCACAATCAGTGGCTGACTAAATACTTTTTTGCCATACTGTACATATTTATCCATAACACCACAACTTTAGGGTAACCTTGCTTATCCCACTTAATTTAATGCCAAATGTTTATTACTAGTTTAAAATGAAAATACAATGGACGGGTGTTGATTAGTTATGGTAGCTACCACAATCTAATGTCTGTGTTTTAAAGCTGGCACATCCACATGTGCAGCAGTCAGCCTGCAACACAGAATGCTGCCCATTGAACCAGTGGCTGAGGTCACACTGCAGGTACTTGTGTCACGCAAATCAAAATTTGTGCTTGGAATTCAGCAGACTTCCTCCTTGCCGCTGATGTGCGATACCTGTGCGAAAAATCTCAACTTCGCTCTCTATTGAAAAGCTGGTTGTAGAAATTTAAACAAAATTACCATTTTAAACTGACAGCGCTGATTTTTTTTGGTTTGGCACAGGCTAACTGGTTCTCTGCTCTCTTTGCCAAACAGGTTTCTCCTACACAATCTCAGGAGAATTCCACCCTTCATTTCCAGTGTTTGTTTCTCTGGGTTTATATGACTTGGACAAGAATTAGATTTCTACTTTGGATTTGGGATGGTTGGTTGTGTTTAACGAAATGAGAAATGTATCAAATAGATAATGTGCCATCAAAAATTTGTTTCAGATTTAGTATCTGATTTGAGAAGGAAGGAATTTAAGTTTTATTGTCAACTCAGCACTTCAATGGCTATAGCGTTGGCATACTATGCTGCATTTACTGTTCTGGTGTTTATATCATGTGTCGAAGTCCAACGTGTCAAAAAGTTTAGAATTCTTCCTGGAGCTCTCAGTTCGAAAAGCTCCTTTATGCACTTGGCTGAAAAGTAGCAAAGGGCATTCTATCAGTATGTACTGGATTTGAAAAAATATCCACTAAAAGCAGGTCACCACAAAACCACATTGCTTACAAACTGTGTGTTTATGTCCATGTGTACGTATGCATGCGTTTGTATATACATAGAGTACCAGTCCAAACTCTGGTCACACTGAAAATCATCTCTTTGTGTAGCCATTTTCAATTAAAGGGTAAGCTGATATAAGAGGAATGTGTTTCTACCATAAATAGTAAGAAACAAATTAGTGAAATTTGTCCATGCAAAATATTTAACAGCAGCAAAGTGAATGCAGGTATAACTGTGTACAACAGTGACTGCAAATGCCAGAAGTACAACATATTAACACCTTAACACCGGCGATTAAACTCCACATCGTGGCAAGCAAGAGTGGATACCAAATCATCTGTTAGAAGAAAATATTCCTTTCTGAGTTTTAATAATCATGACATTTAATAATATGTCAAAACAAATGTCAAACAATGACCAGTCCTTTAGGAACATACAACAACTCTGAACGTTTCAACACACGTTTCAACTCTGAACGTTAAACAGCTGATAAGCTTCATTTTATTTTTTAGAACTATAAGGGCAATAAATTAGTTCATTAAAAATGGCATGAAAAGCAGGTGTGTCTAAAGCTTTAAATGGTACTGTGTGTATACAAGTATACTTATACACACTCACCGGCCCCTTCGTTAGTGGAAATATCCACTCAGCCAATCACATGGCAACTCAATGCATGTAGACATGGTCAAGATGACTTGCTGAAGTTCAAACCGAGCATCAGCCTGGCAAAGAAAGGTGACTAACATTTTTTGACTAGATTTAGACCAGGATACATGGCTTGGGTCACTGGGGCCGGAGTCTGGAGTCATGTCTGGCCTGCCTGCCTTGTCCGTTAGCCGGGAGTGTCGAGTGGGCGGTCTGCTGAACTGGGCTTCGGTCCTCGTGATCTTGACTCGTGGCATCCTTGCCTTAGACTAACGGCAGAGCTGGGGGTTCATAGTCAAAGAGTCTTATGGTGATTTTCAGAGACGTTGGGTTGCTGTCTTCTGCCTCCCGTGGGGGTTGCCGATGTCTCATGTGATCCTCTTGGCTGTGTTTTCCTACCAGTTACTCCTCTTTCTAGCTATGCTGCTATAGCTAATACTGCCGGGGTCTCATGCTACACTTGGCATCATCTGATTGTTAATAGACCACTGTGCTCTTAATCAATAATCAATTACATTTTCTGTTTTTCTCTCTGAGCTGTGTTCCGGCAGTTCCAGCCCCACACATGATGTTTCATCCGCTGCAGCTCCACACAAGGCTGCTTCCGTCATCAGCTCAGCCCCATCATACCCGGGCCAACTTAATGTCAATGTGCATACTTCACATTTTTTATTTTCGAACTTTGACTCCATGGGTGGCTTTAGTTTCGCTCTTAGATTTATCATCTACGCCGCCCAAGGAGGTTGGGTCCCTTTTTGAGTCTTTGGTCCTCCCAAGGTTTCTTCCTATAACACTCAGGGAGTTTTTCCTTGCCACTGTCGCCCTAGGCTTGCTCAGTTTGGGATTGGACGTAGTTATTAGGAGATAATATAAACTTGTAAAGTTGCTTTGAGACAATGCTCCATTGTAAAAAGCGCTATATAAAAAAATCTGACTTGACTAACATGACTTTGAACATGGCATGGTCGTCGGAGCTAGATGGGCTGGTCCAAGTACTTCATAAACTGCTGATCTCTAGGGCTTACAGAGAATGGTCCATAAAAGAGAAAAGCTACGTTCACACAGCAGGTAAAGTACAAATCCAATTTTCTAGGCTGTTTACAGTATTAGGTACGTGTGTCACATTTTAGTATGACCTATAGCTGACATTTGTCTGAACAGGTCACGCTTCAAAACTGATGTGCAAAAAAAGCAACGCTTCACCTAAACCACTCGTCCAGAAGTAAACAATCAAAATGAAGTCAACAGTAACAAGCACTTTAATGGTCAAGTTAAAAAGGTCACAATATTCGGCCACTTCTTAGGTTAGCATCGTTTTTTGCGTGGTTTTTTGCCCTCCTGTGGCTGCATTTGGCCATTTCTTTAGTAATTTTCTCAAACACAGAGGGGTTGCGATATGTACCTTCTAATATTGTTTGCACAGAGACAGCACCCCAAATACTTGAGGCCTGTTAGTTTGCTATCACACCACTGAAACCTCCCTCACTGCTTTCACTTACTCTTCTCCTCAGCATGCATTTAAGGTGAATGACAAGTTGGAATGACGTAAATGTCGCATGAATTCCGACCTCAGTGTACTCATTCAGGTCATATGGCCACACAGAGAATAGGTAAGAAAATATCAGAGCTGTGTCCTCACACAGCTCAAAAACATCAGATCAGTGTCACATTAAGGCAAAAAATCTGATTTGTGCCACATCAGCCTGTTAATGTAAACGGAGCTGTTCTTGGGGAAAAAGGTCTTGTTGGTGCCAAGGGTCAGAAGAATGGCCAGACTGGTTTGAGCTGATAGCAACAAACCATCACTCATCACAACTGAGGTATGCAGATGAGCTACAGCAGAGGAACACCACACCGGGTGCTACACCTGTCAGCGAACAGGTATCTGAGGATACAATTCGCACTGGCTCACCATAATTGGACAACAGAAGACCAAAAAATTCTCCATTTCTGATGGTAGCATGGATCCATCCTGCCTTTTATGAATGGTTGAGGCTGGTGGGTGGTGTAATGGCATGGGGAATATTTTCTTGGCACACTTTGGGCCCCTTAAAACAAACTGAGCATCGCTTAAATGCCTATCTGAGTATTGCGGCTGACCATGCAGATCCATTTATGACCACTGTGCACTAGTGCTGCAATGATTAGTTGACAATGTTGATTATAATAATTAGTCTATTTTGAATTTGTAACTGCAATGCACTACAGGAACTGCTGGGGGCAGTATTGCTTCCACTGAGAGCTCCCATTCTATGCTAATGAAAAAAAACATTGAATGGTGGCGCTGCAAGTACCCGATTCGCGTCCCCTGCCCCAGCTGTACCGAGGAACCCGACGCAGCAGAGAAAGCATGATAAGGCAAAAACCTGAGACTGAACGTTTCACAAGTATGGGCGTATTCAAAGAAAATAAAACCATGAAACTGGTTCACTGTGAACTGAAAGCACCCTTTGGTGTCGAATGTTACTCTGTGCAGGTATGTTTTTGCCACCACTTTGTTTTAAACAGCCACCTTTTATATCGATGTTTGTTAGTTCATCTGTCAGAAAGTGAGTTCTCATGGATGGTGCTTGCTAAGCTAACACAGATACATCAGGTAACGCATTAAGTGCAATAGTAAATCAGCCCTTTATAGGACTAACGTTAACCTGTCTCGTCTTCCCTATTCTTGTTTGCACTGATACTGTGTTCATTCTACACAGTAAACCTCCTCCACTTATTGGTAGCTAGTTAGTGTCTGTGTTTGAACACATCAGTAATTCAGTTGTAAGATATTTAAATCTTGGTTTAGGATTATGGTGTAACTGGAGTCTGCATGCCCTCCCTGAGTCTGTTTACCATGGGTACTCCTACCACACTCCAAAGACGTGTTCGGTTAATTGGTGTCTGTAAAGTGCCCTAAGTGAGTGTGTATGTGTGTGAGACAGAGAGAGGAGGAGGAGGGGAGGAGAGAGAGTCTCTGAAATCACACCCTATTTACTATTTAATGTTCTATTTAGAGTGTCGGCCATCTTGTAGGGTTGTCCGAATTCTCAGTGGACAAATCGTACCACAATGTATAGCGGTGTCCTAAAGATGACGGATAAATCCGAAACCAACGGAGCGACAACTTTCATGTACAGATACAAGTAAAAAACACCATTTAATGACTATTAAATAAACAGTTGATAACACCATGTAACAATTTTCAAAAAAAATTTGTTAAGTGTGTTTTCCTGATTGTTTGTACCCTAAATGAATAGAAAAAAGTTATTATTCCCTGTAAACTTTGCTTTTGTGGTCAGCACAATGATATTTTGAAATTGATCTATTTTTAAGGATATTGGCCATATTTCAAGATACTTAAGAAGCTTCTGGAATTGTGAGAACTATCAAGAAGTTTCTAGAACTGTCCAGAATGATCTAGAACTTTCTGGGACTGTACAGAATTGGTAGGTAGCTGTATAACTACAGTTTCTATAGGGCCACTATAGCCTTTCCTGAGAGACGGAGAGACATGATCTAATTGAGTGGGATTGCATAGTAAGTGGGCAACAGCCCATCACAGACAAAGGGGAATGACCTAGACAGACAGGTGTGAATTCATTCTCTATTCAGATTCTGATAACGACAGTATTCACACGTCACCCCCACACCCATTACAGGAGGAGCTTAGGAAGGACCCACTACTTTCAGATGTATATATTGTGTGTTACTCTGCTACCGGGTGATCAGTCTTGCTCTGCTGAATCCTCAGTACACTCTTGTACTTTGTTACTGATGGAATAAAGATTGACCATTTTTATCGAGTTTGGAGAGACATCCTTTTCCTTACAGTACACAGCAACTTAGTCCATTTAGATGGCATCAAGAGGTTGCGTACATCCAGCAGACGCATTTTGCTATGTATGTGGCCATTTTATAAAGACAAGAGCGAAAAAGTACTCTGTGGAAGCATCTGCTAAGATGTGTGAGGCCTACAAAGCATACTTCGGCATGCCTGTTGGTGACCTGTTTCATAATTTTCGTTGCCGTGGTCACAAAAGCGACGTTTATGATGAATGTAAGCAATTTTTTATTTGTTTTAGACATAAGCAATTGGAATATAACATTAAAAAGCTGGGAACAAAACTTGTGTTACATAGTGTAATGTGTTTACTGGTCAAATTAGTGAATTTAATATTTATGTAATCGCCATGGTTTTATGAAGTTTTATGCTTGATAAGTAGCACTGTCAGCTAAATTAAAACACTGCTAACCTATTGCTCCCAAGTCTTGTTGATGTTTCAGTTTGTTTGTGTGATAAAAGGTCAAGATAATTTGTTTCTGGCATCAGTAAGTGTTGTCTGAATTGCCTCGTTTGTGTCGCTCACTGCTACCCTATATAGTGCACTACAAAGAACTCTATGTAGTATTGACTGTATGGACTGTGGTAGCCTAGCGGTTAAGGTACTGGACTATGGACCAGAAGGTCCAGGGTTCAAATCCCACCTCTGCCAAGATGCCACTGTTGGGTCCTTGAGCAAGACCCTTAACCCACAATTGCTTGGATTGTAAGACTGTAAGTCGCTCTGAATAAGGGCGTCTGCTAAATGCTGTGAATGTAAAAAAAAAATGTAAAAATGTAGTGATCGGTGGAAGATTTCAGACATATCCTCAGAGAGACAGAGAGAGAGACTGTCTAGGCTTTGGGATTAATTTGCTGTGGGAACTCGTGTTAAGGCTGAGACCGGCCACAGGTGTGCAGACTTGAGACAGTGAGGTAAAATATTGGCTGGAACAAGAGCCACGCCCACAGGAAGCAGAGATGGAAGGCGTGACAAAAATAATCACTGACTAATTGGGAAAAATAAATAAATAAATAAATAATCGACAGCTTAGTTCAGTACCAAAATCATCAGTAGTGGCAACCCTACAGTGCACCCATCTTCTGACAGGGACTCCCAGCAGGACATGTCACAATGCAAAATGGAGACCAAACCAGCAAAGCTGCTAAGGTGTACCTAATAAAGTGGCCAGTGAGTGTATATCTTTGTGTGTACACACCTCTCCCAAAGCAGACCAAGATTTATACAAGTTACTCACAATATTTCAAATCTTTTACTATGGTGCTTTAGTGTAACTGTTTATTACACCTTTAACTGGGATATTTTCATTGTTTTACTCTGGCACTTTAAGGTAACCAGAATTACTATATACCATGATGCAGCATGGTTTATCTATATTGTATTCTTGAGCATGACATAATAGTACTTTGCTTTATTGAGAACACAGTTTGTCATGCATGTCCCAGCCCAAGGTTTCAACATACAAAGATCATTACAGATATGAAGACAGGTGTCAACCAGGTCCGTGGATTCAATATTAAATCACAGCATATGACTAATACAATATAAGGAGAATCGGTCACGGATGACAACAACCTTTATATTGTGAAGAACCATATGAGAATGTAGAAGTATCACTACAAACACACCAGCAACCAACAGAAACCTGTAACGATTACCATCAGAATTGAACACGCCAGCTAGCTAACTAGCACACCAGCTAACAACAGTGAGAAGGATAAACCAGCTGCGGTTTGTCAAGATTTTGGGAATATATATATATATATATATATATATATATATATATATATATATATATATATATATATATATATATGCTACGTCTAAAGACCTCGCTGCATTTCGAAGGGGACAGCATATTGGTGTTAGTCAGGTTGCTAAAAAATCTCGAATAATACACAACTGAATTTACCACAATTATATTTAGCATTAGCGTAAAAACATGCATACTACATACTACAGTACGCCACGACACAGGCTTGCGTACTATTTCGCCATGCTATTGAGTACAGTAGTATGCAGTTTGGGACGAAGCCATTGACGGGACAGGCACAAACACACAACAGGGCTGTGTCCCAAACCGCAAACTACCGCACTAAGGAGCATGTCAAATCCTTTAGGTCCAAACCTACGGTTCGTGCTGTTTTAATAAGCACTATAGGTACTACGGTCACGTCTCAAACCACATAGTACAGTACTAATCAGTGTGCCACACTATTACAGCACAAAGTGTGGCGTTAGCTTTTTTGACATACTCCAAGTACGGTTAGTATGCGGTTTGGGACGCAGCCAGTCACTCCGCCTTTTCGATGCAGACTCGATATTTCACTGAGCTAGTTCAGCTAAGTAGCTACAAATTGCCTTGAAATGATAGGAAATACCACGTTTAAGCATTAAAATGTAGTCAAAATGACCCAGCAGTAATTTGTAACGTTAATCCAGCTAACACGTCCGCACATACCCACTCGGTTTAAGTTTGTAACAATGTCAAGGGCGACGCTCATTTCAACCACCAAGCCGCAACGACGCTTCTCCGTGCAAATGGACGTTTTCTAGAGTCAAACCACCGAGTACTCACCGTAAGACGGTTTAATACCGTGTGCTTTCGCTGAGTTGTCGTCCCTCGCTGCTGCTGTTTGTTCTTCTTGTTACTGAACAGCCGTTTTTCTGGTCACGCCAGCAATGTGTGCGTGTGTATTGCTGAGCGGAAAGTGCGTATAAGCGAATTAAAACCGTGTCGAACCAGTTTTTAAGAAGCCAGTACACAATTTCTCGAATTAATTTCAGCCAGATACATGGTGTTTCAGCGACAAGCTCCAATGCGACCGCTTCGTATTATATTAATGATCCAGAGTCGGCCCTCGCCTGTTATTTGTCGAATTTGACCATTATGAATACCCCTTGCTTACTGATCTCAGATCAGATATGGCCTTGTCAGTAGGTCTGGGAGTCGAGCCTTAAGTGAGTCGATTCTCCGATTCCATGATTTGGGAATCGAGAGTCAGGTCAAATTGACTCCACACACCCAAATCAAAACGTTTTAAATGCTTGGATTCTTATGCTCAATTCAACTACACAAATAATCAGAAAAATATTGTAGTCTCACCCAGAGGAGGGTGGGTTCCTCAACTTTTCCACAGTCATCTCTGGCTGCTCACTTGAGGTCTAGATCCAATGTGCAAAACTAGGCCTTTGTGAAATGGCTTAAAATTAAATTTAAAATTAAATGTATTTCTTCCTGCTTTCATAATCATTCCTCCATTATTAGGGTCAGGTTCTATCAAGGAATTCACCGGGAGTATGCAAATGCATACTCTGGACAGTACATCACCCAGGGCTTAGAAGGGGTTGCTGTTGCAGCGCTGGAGGGATGCCCTATCCAGGATCCCCTCCCTTAGACACAGCCATGTCTGTGTGATGGCAAACACTCCACTGGGACTTGAAGCTGTGGTTGTGGGAACTGCCGCTGCACCACTCAAGTGCCTTAATGCTCTATAAATTAGATTGAATTAAATTTGGATTTAATTAAAGGGTTATAAACAGGGATGTTCTTATCTTGGTGTGATATCACTATCAAGGATATGAATACTGGCTGATATGGATACTAAACCAGTTATGATATCACAGTATCTGACTTTATTTATGTAAGGAATGTAAAATGTATCAAGCATTATTGCAGAAAGTTTTGAGCCATTTATTGTACCATGTCCAGATATCAGTCAATTTCACATCCAGTCCCAGCATGAAGTGATTTGGGGAATCAAATCCAGCTCAGTACAATTCACTATGTAATAAACAGCTTCTCTATTTGCATCTCTAGTTTTAAAGATATCTTATGTGTCCTGTTCCTAGGCATATTAATGTTAATTAGTGTCTCTTCTATGTACTGTTACGAACTTGTAGTTCCTGCAAACGACTCTTGTAGTCGACTCCATCGATTCTCAGCACGTTGCATCAAAATCAGAGTCGAATCAGTTTCTTGAGTCGAGTAGCCCTACCCGTCAGACGTTAAAAGTGTCGCAACGTTTTGTTCGTGTCCGAAATGGCATCCTACTCCCTAGTCCCTAGAAATTCAAAGTGCATTATGGGCGAGCTTCAATATTGTTTAGCCCCTAACTTACGGATGAGAGCTTTATAATTTTAAGCGTACGCTGAATTTTCTACATTATGCCCTTACATATGATTTTTCGAACACCAAAATCCTCGGAGTCGTGCACTACAAAGTCAACAAGGTTTGATTTGGAACGGACCTCCTTCCAAAGATGTGGCCTGTAGAATACCCGTATGTAGATGTGCTCTGAATCTCCAATGGAGGACTCCAGTCCAAAGCCGCATACTAGCGTACTAAAGAGTATCTATAGGTGACTGCTGGTTGCGTATTGTTTTGGCATACTGCTTAGTAGGGTAGTATGCGGTTTGGGACAATGACTCATAGGTGTGACTCAAGATCCCCGAAATAACAAGTCACGCTGATGATGTTCCTTATCTGTCACATTGGTGTCCACACTCTCTGTTTATGAGTGAATATAAAAAAAAGATTTAGACACGACGAACCATTTATGGAATACAGTACATACTTAAGACCGCAGTGGTATTGCCTTATGTGTTCTGTACTGACTGAAGGCAGATTTATCTTGTTTTTGTTCTTACTATTATTCATAAGTATGCAGTAAAAGCATATCTATTAAAAGTAAACTCCAACTTTTCAACATATTCATTGTAGCTAACATAATTCTGCTTCACTTTTATTCAGCCAGGAGAGTATTAGAAAAGCCACATATTGATGCTGTCTAGCTGTCTATGTTCCAATTCATCACAAAGGTGTTGTATGGGACAGTCAGGAATCTGTGTGGGCCAGTTAAGGAAGGTTTATTTCTTAAACCTTTGCTACAAACTTGGAAGCAAAAAAATCTTACTAGTCATTGAATGCTTGAATTGAAGTGGTGTCCAGTCCAAACCACCAAGAACAGCCCAAAACATTATTATACCCAGCAAAGCCCATTTAGCTTCCTTGTATCTGTCAAACCCACATTTTGTCTGTCAGATGGTGAAGCATAATTAATCAGTCATGATTCGTTAGTAAGCAAAAATCACTGCACTGCAATCCACCAGTCCAGCCTGTGTTTTGCAATGTGCATGGTGATTCTTCTATGTGGCTGCTCAGCCATGGGAACACAATCTATGAGAATTCTATCAGTTTTCTATTGCTTCCAAACGCTGTTTTTAATTTCAAATTTGAGTATAGATTGCTGTTTTGCTTCTAAGATGTTTCTACTTCTCAGTGACAGCACTTAAAGTTAACCAGTTCTAGCAGGACAAATTTGTTAATTATCTCATTGGAAAGGTGGCATCCTATGACTGTTTCACATCTGTATCTTCCATTTCACCTCACGTGGCAAAATAATGGAACGATTTAGGACGTGTTAGAAAATTTAGGATGTTCAACCAGCTTTTTTATTTTTACTTTATAGAAAATAACAGATATGACTCCAAACAATGTCTGTTTAACAACTGAACATTCTAGCTTTGAACCATACCTAACACTAATTAAATTATATTAATGAATGGCATATTTTTCTAGATAAAGTAGAGGAAATAATTATTGAACTACCCTGGAGTTAGCAAGTTAGCCAGCAGTTTAAAGGGAGTGATTACAGACCTTATCAAGCTGTCTGACTGTCTAACTGAAAGAAAACATGGCCCCAACAAGACAGATGTCAATTAAAGCAACATAAGGAATAAACTCCATCAAGAAGGAAATCCAACATGGAATGTGGATAAAGATGTTGGTTGTTCCAAGTTGGTTTTTCTCAGCTGTGTCTAAAATGTGGTGCAAGTATGAACAACACGGGAAAGCTATAAAAGAAACCATACAGGTAGACCATGACAAATAAAGTGTTAGGTTAGAAAACAAAGCAGTATGCCTTGAAAATAGAAAAAGCACAACAAAACAAACGGATGAACAAAGGATGTGAAACACTAACAGAACTGTAAGCCTTCTAAACATAAACTAGCACTAACAACTAAACAGAAGAGAGCAGTGAAATTCTCCTCTCATTTATGCTATCGGTTGTGCATGTCAGGTTAAGGAGATGGTACTCATTACCTCTACAGTTAATGCACAGGGGTACAATGAAAGTGTTTCACACTTCTCATTTGTTTGTTTCATTTGTTTTTCATTTGGGACTGTGGTAGCCTAGTGGGTAAGGTACTGGACTTTGGACCAGAAGGTCCAGGGTTCAAATCCCATCTCTGCCAAGCTGCCACTGTTGGGTCCTTGAGCAAGGCCCTTAACCCACAGTTGCTTGGATTGTAAGACTGTATCAGTTGTAAGTCACTCTGGATAAGGGCGTCTGCTAAATGCTGTACATGTAAGTCCATACCTCACAGAATTCAGGCCATCATAAAAGTCGGAGGCTTTTTTGACTTCTTGGTTTGCTGATTCAATAATTTCTTCCTCAACACAGAGCTTCCTGAGATTTTTTCCTCCATTTGATCTGGAATAAAATCTGATATTAATTAAAAAATATATAATTTGTTTGAGGTATGTTTCACAAAGCCAGAATTTTCAGCTATTTCAGCTATACAAAACTTGTGGTATTATATCTGGGAATTGTTTATTTGCTACAAAGTAAAAGAGACAGGTGAACATACTATAAGTGTGGTGAGCCCAACATTTTAACCAGTGGAGGTACTGCCAGTGTTGTCTATGGAGATGACATGACTGTATGCATAATGTGATACACCAGTGCATATACAGGCAGTGTCATGTACTAGTAATCTAAGATAGATTTTTAAAGATGAAGTTTCCAAAAATAAGAATTCATATTTATTTGTGTCTATATGAGCATAGATAAAAGTATCTGAACTATTTTATAGTGTTGCTAGAGTTTGGAAATATAGGAAAAAAACAAACTAATACAGCTTTGGTAAGTGACTGGTGCAGTGGCTCACTGGTTAGCACTGTCGTCTCACAGCTCCAGAGTCCAGTGCTGCGTTTGCATGTTCTCCTCATGTCTGCATGGGTTTCCTAGAGGTAATTTGGTTTCTTTCCCCATTTCAATGAAATGCGTTAGGTAATTTGCTGTTCCCAAGACTTCTATCAATCGAGCAATGGTTAAAGTTTTCAGTTAACATTACATAATAACGTATTTGCTTTTTAAAAAGAAGTAACATACCGTGAGAAAACAGGAAGAACTGTACTTGCAGCACAGAATGGTATTAAGTAAAATGTTTATGAACTTTATTCAAGCTTAATTTCTCATAATTAATACAACCTCTTAAATACATATGTACACATATACATACATAGCAGTCACATGTACACCTTCATAACAATGTCATAGGAAAATAGAGAAATACAAGGGCAACGTGCCTCACAGAAGACAAAAAGACTAGATTAAAACAAGAAATGTTTGCAGTGAGTGGAAATGCAATGTGTGAAAGGTATTTGTCCATTGTGCCTTGCTCAGGAGCTGCATTTTGTAGGAGTTCTCAGATAAAATAAAAATAAAGGACGAGTTCAGTCCTTTAAGTTTACACAAATTCCCCTAAATGACGTCAATCAGTCTAGATGTGTTTGATTCCCAAAGTTTCCACTGATGCCATGAGGCTAATTAGCATAAGTAATAAAAGTCTATGGAGACCTGAATCTAGAAAAGCAAACGTGCTTTGGCTCATTCGGCGTAAGAGAGAAATTGCTGTGATGATTATAACTGTTGCGATTATTATAGAAATGTTCAGATTCTTTGTGTGAAAGATGGTACGATAAAAATGAATAGGCTCTGTTTCTGTGTACATAAAGACAAATCTTACAAAAAAATAAAGAAATTGTTAATGCCCAAAACATGACAAAAGTGCAGTTTACATACAATTCAGGAAAACATATACACTGTATATATTACTATACAGTATATAATGGCATCTCCATGGATAAAGCAAGGTATAATATGTACAAATATTTCTTACACAGGAAATCATTAAAATATACAGCTGGTACATACAGTGAACAGGACAGGACATTTCACAGTTAAGAAACTGGACACGACTCCGATGATATTTCTGTGTTAAATAATGCTCAGTTTCGTCTGCAGTATTGGCATTGTATAAAACCCTTCCTTTCAAAACAGTCAGATATTCTCAGTACAACAGCAGTGAAACCATGCAAAAGTGTAAAGCTCACAGCTTCCAGTTTAGTGGTTCGTTTCTTGTCACCGAAGGCTATTGCACTAGAATATATATAAATAGCTTATTTCAGGAAGAAGAAACCTGGTCTCTCTCTTTATAACACTAACAGCAATAGTGGTAAGATTGAAGCTGTGCATTAAATCAGTAGGACCGGAGACCTGCTGCTGCTAGATACAGTACAGGGAGGAGTTGTCTCAGTAGAAAGTGCAATGTGTCGGGGCTGCCATTCGGAGGCACAGGTCAGCGCCTGAGACATCAGGGTTTGATGTCCGAGAAGCTGGTGTAGGTCTCGCTGCAGCTAGATGAGGTGCTCAGATTACCTGAGGCACTGCCTTCTGCTTGACAAAATACACAAGGAGTAGATTCAGTTGGTTTTTAATATGCTATTGGGTTTTTAAAATGCCATTGATTTATACACAACAATCTCTTTATGCGGAAAATGAGTGCAACTGAATGCGTCTGCACCGCCCGGCACAGGACAGTGAAGGAAACGAGCAGCGTTTTTATTACAACCCCAAACCAGAAAAGGTTGGGACAGTATGGAAAATGCATATCAATGCAGGAATGGATGTTGTTTAACAAATTAAATGAAGTTGACCAGAAATATCTCTGGTTCATACTGTGTACAATGACAAATATCAAAGTACCGTATTTTTCGGACCATATGGCGCACTTAAAATCCTTTAATTTTCTCAAAAATCGACAGTGCGCCTTAAAATGCGGTGCGTCTAATGTATGAATTAATTCTGGTTGTGCTTTCTGACCTAGAACCGATTGTAGATGGTACACGGCGCTCATAAATCTGTCAAAATGTTTTAGCACGGCCTTGGTAAGTTACGAAGCTTACGGCAACCGTAGTGCGCAGCATAGCGGAGTAATACGGTATGTGCTTCAGCATTAGGGTTACGTGCATTCATTCATTCATTTTCGAAGCGGATTTTTCAAACACAACGCTATCAGTCACGCAGTACAACATGGACATAGAGCAGCGGCGAGAGAATTCAACATTAACGAATCAATGGTACGGGAAGTGAGGAAGCAAGAAGACGCCCTGCGGCAGGTAAAGACCAAAACTGAGCTTCCGACGGAACTTAGAGTTTTGTTTCATTTAATGCGTCTTATAACCCGGTGCGCTTTATGTATGAAAATATAGCCGTTAGCAGCCGATCGTTGATATTGCATCTTATAACCCGGTGCGCTTTATAGCCCGGAAAATACGGTAAATGTAAGAAACACTGTGTTTTTAATATGCATTTTCCATACTGTCCCAACTTTTTCTGATTTGGGGCTGTACCAAACCTCACTCCTTACACACCCCTGACCCAGCTCTGCACTACCAGCGATCCCATTCTCAGTCATGAGTCAAGTTGATTCTTGAGACTTTGGTTCTGTGACAAGAGGAACACCTTCACTTGTGACTACTGATTCTCAACCAAGGCTCCAGTGGTGC
Organism: Ancistrus triradiatus; assembly: GCA_025084515.1. Classification (NCBI taxonomy): domain Eukaryota; kingdom Metazoa; phylum Chordata; class Actinopteri; order Siluriformes; family Loricariidae; genus Ancistrus; species Ancistrus triradiatus. The sequence goes on along the minus strand of JAJAGP010001828.1, from coordinate 128,318 downwards.
TACACACACACTGAAATGTGTGTCAATATAGTGACTTATTTTCTTCTGGCACATTAATTAGGCCAGTGGTTTATGTTCTGATAGGGTAATAAGCTTCATGAGTCATGAGTGAGATGCAGGCAGTGGCGAGTAAAGGAGAATGAAGCACTGCTCAGTGTTCAACAGATAAAAGCTCCCTTTGGATCTGTAGCTTCTCTACACTGTTCCAGACATGCAAGTCTCTAGCTGTCCTTGTGCTCTCCAATAAAGATGCTATTTATTTCAGAGTGAAAGCCTTGTTTCCTGAGCTCTGTTTGTTTGTTATGCACATATGTCTCTGCTTTCTGGCTCAGCCTGCAGACAAAAACTCTGATTTCCCCCTTTTTATTCGGCCAAATGAAAGTGCCTTCTTCAGCCAAAAAATATTAGTGGCTGATATCTCACTGCTTCCGTTTTTTCCTTGAAGCCCCCCCCATGAGTATATGACAAAAGTTGCACCACCCTCAGCCCGCGCACACACAGACCAAAAGAATAAAGTGATTCACTGCAAATCTTTATTGGCAAAAATTAACATCAAATATAGCTTTTCCCTTGGGTTCCACTCACAACCTAACCTACTATTTGAGTGAAAATGTCTTAATTAATTTTATATACAGATTTTATTCTAGTGAGTGTGTGATTAAAATTTTATTTAACATGTGCAAATTGTATTTTGATGAACTCCGAGCACCTCAGAGCAGACAAAGCCTCATGCAGGCCCTGTGAGGTCTGGCGGCCCCCTAAGGGAGGCACGGACCCCAGGTTGGGAACCATAGTTCTAATAGAACCTAAGAAAACATGTAAGGCCATAAAGATACCATGTGATTCTGTAGTTCTTCTGGCTGAAGTCACACAGTAGTGCAGTCATGTTGGACAGAGATGGCTCAGGACTCAAGGATCTCAAAGCTCAATTGTATATTTCTCTGCATAAATGAGTCTCTGATAAATGCTGTAAATTTATTGTAAATGTCCTCCCAGTCACTACTTTGCATGAAATTGGGAAATTTTTAATTTTATATGAAATGTATTTAAAATGTGAAAAATAAAGGGGATAAATATTTGCACTGCTATATCAAATATTTAATAATCATGTACTTGAAGTAAATATTAGGCCTGTCAAAATGAATTATTTTTTAACACCAATAATCCAAATAATCTCATTTTCACTGCCCGACAATGTGAGGCATCCGGTCTTTATATGGTGCGTCTGACATGGTCCCAGCATTTCCTACATTGTACATACAACCTACACGACTAGTAGCCTATACAGAACTGAGACTCAGACACTCTCCAAAGTTTTAAGTCTAGGCTAAAGACATACTTATTTACGCAGGCTTTTGACTAGATTTAGACCAGGATGCATGGCTCGGGTCACTGGGGCTGGAGTCATGTCTGGCCTGCCTGCCTTGTCCGCTAGCGGGAGTGTTGATGGGGGTGGGGCGGTCTGGCTGAACTGGGCTTCGGTCCTCGTGATCTTGACTCGTGCATCCTTGCCTTAGACCTAAGGGCAGAGCTGGGGGTTCATAGTCAAAGAGTCTTATGGTGATCAGAGACGTTGGGGTTGCTGTCTTCTGCCTCCCGTGGGGTTGCCAATGTCTCATGTGATCCCTCTTGGCTGTTGTTACCTACCAGTTTTCCTCTTTCTAGCTATGCTGCTATAGCTAATGCTGCCGGGGTCTCATGCTACACATGGCATCAGTGATTGTTAATAGACACTGTGCTCTTAATCAATAACTAACTACATTTTCTGTTTTCTCTCCGAGCTGTGTTCCGGTTCCAGTTCCTGCCCCACACATGATGTTCATCTGCTGTAGCTCCACCCAAGCTGCTTCCGTCATCAGCTCCAGCCCCATCATACCCGGGCCACTTAATGCCGATGTGCATATTTCACATTTTATTCAAACTTTGACTCCGTTACTTTAGTACTTTAGTTTCGTTCTTAGATTTATCATCTACGCCGCCCCAAGGAGGTTGGGTCCCTTTTTGAGTCTTGGTCCTCCCAAGGTTTCTTCCTCATAACATTTAGAGAGTTTTTCCTTGCCACTGTTGCCCTAGGCTTGCTCAGTTTGGGATTGGACGTAGTTATTAGGAGATAATCTAAACTTGTAAAGTTGCTTTGAGACAATGCTCCATTGTAAAAAGCGCTATATAAATAGATCTGACTTGACTTGACATTATTGAGGATAGGAAGCGTTTTAACAACATGCCTCTCACGTGGAATTAAGAACAATCACCAATATTAAGCGTTCATTATCAAACTCTGGTAGCCAGCCCAGACTACGTGCAAAATCTGCCTTGAAGACCCTGACATTCTCTGAAGTCAGTGTGTCTCTGGATGTCTACGATGTGATCCTATACTTGCTGATAGCAAGAAATCTTAAAGCGCATTGGACAAACGACTTTTGATGCGTCATTCTAAACCATGCAAGCTTCCTTGGCAGTGAATGGAGTGTGGACGGGTGCATTTTAAGATCCTGGACTACTGAAGAGAAGGTTTAGGATAAAAGCTACCACTGTTAGAACCTTGACTGAGAACCTGAACTCTCAATTGCTTAGACTGCACTTTGTATAATGGTATTCATTCGAAGTCTGGATAAGGGTGTCTGCTAAATGCTGTAAATTTCAACATAAGATGGAACATTAACTGCAAGCCAGGCCTCGTAAGTCAAAATTATTGCCTCAACTCTCTGCTCTTGCGGTTTAGTGGAAGAGAACTATGTTCCAGACTAGTAGGAAGCGTTCTTGGAAAAGTGGAGGCAGCAAAGAAGGCTCAATCAATATTAATGACTAGTCTGTCCTAATGAGATCAACCACAGTGGTTGTTTAGCAGTTCCTCCCACTAATTCCATTATTACTACTACTACTACTAATAATACTAATACTAAAGTAGCATACAGACTAATACTTTACCTGAGCTGGTGAGAGACTGCGAGGATTTCGACTCCCCAATCAGAGTGAGCAGGTTAGCTGCAGGCAGCCAGCCCTCTTTACTGTTCTTCAGGTTACGCACAAACCTGCAACATTCAACATACCAGTGTCACGATATATACCAAACACGTCTATAGACATAAAGCAATCCTGCCATCAACAGAACATACCTTATTACTGACCAAATTAACCAACTCGTGCTACCAATCAAGAAGGCATGGCAGATGGCCGTAGACAGTGCCTTATATTTGGATTTAAATGTACTGGACCTAATAAAAGAGTCTAGGGCAGATGTGCTAAGATAACAGAGACACACCTTCAGAGAATAGCAGCTGTAATTGCAGCAAAGGGTGACTCTACAAAGTGTGTGTGTGCGCTACCTAGGCACACTAAAGGTTTCTGGTTTTGTCTTACTTGTTCGTGTAACAATAGATCATATTTTCCACACCTGCAAAGTGCATGCATGTTGTGTAAATCAAATAGCACAAATCTCCAAAAGATCCTATTGAACACCAGGTTGCAATGCAACAAAACAGGAAAAACAACAATGCTTTCACAAGGCACTGTATGCAGGAACAATCTGTATCTATTAAGGAAATAATTACCTGGTACAGAGTACACATTAGCATTCGCATCATACTTTTAGCAAGTGTTAAACTCACTTTCGACTTCAAACAATGTAGCTTACCACTGTCCATCAGTGCCCTCTCGGACCAGCTGCACCATGTCTCCACTCTTTACAGTAAGGTCCTGAGGTCCTTTCTCATAATCAGCCACCACCACGTAACTTCCTGGAGACTGCATACACATACACAGTCATAATGCCGAACATAATGCGCTGCAGTGCCAAGCAATTGTCTATTAGTTACAGCATATGGCATTCTACAAAACAAAAGGAGCATTCCTGATTCTGCATTTGGAAAGCAAATACAAGCTGAGTTATGGGCTTAGAACTTATGCAGTGCTATTATAGCCCTGTACATATGATACAGTGGTGCTCAATAGTTTGTGAACCCTTTAGAATTTTCTATATTTCTGCAGAAATATGACCTAAAACATCATCAGATTCTCACACAAGTCTTAAAAGTAGATAAAGAGAACCCAGTTAAACAAATGAGACAAAAATATTATACTTGGTCATTTATTTGAGGAAAATGATCCAATAGTACATATTAGTGAGTGGCAGAAACATTTGTCTCAGCAGAAAAATTTGTCTCGGTTCTCATCACTTGCTTGATACTCGGCACACTTGATTAAACTTGTATGAGTTGAGCTGCGCGACTCGTTTCACCTGAAACTCAATTCATGATTCACGAGTCACGATTCAGGTTCAGAATAGCCCTCAGAGATGATGTCCACTAATTTTATCGTGTTTTATTATTATTTTTTTTACATATACAGTACTGTATTCTTGGTGCAAATAAGTCTCCATGAGTTCTAAAAAAGGTTAGTTTATAAGAGAAAGCCCAAAGCAAAACAGGAAATAAATCCTCCAGAACACAGGCTGCAGTTAGCCCGGAGTTCATCAATAGAGTAAGTGGTTTGCTTTTAATTTCAATCCATTACTCACGAAATCACGAGATTTTCAACTCTTAATTATAAAATAAGCTTTGTGTTAATGATTTTGGCCAGCTGTAGGTTAATGTAAGTGTTTTAAACATTAACTTACTTATCATAGGCTCCACTATGATGCAGCATAGAGCGCTTTACCAAACACTCGTTAAGCTCCCCAGTTCATGTTACATGTAACTTATGATGGATTTGTCAGAACATATCCTTAAACTGCTCGTGGATCTGCAGTGTTGTGTGGCTGTTGAGGTGACCGCACTGATTGGCTGTTTATGTCCACAACGTCCAGAGTTAAAAGACAGATTTTTATTTTCTATTAGAATGCATTATAATTGTTAAGACCTCTGTCACTGAAGGGAACAAACATTGATTGGATGGTCAATAAATGGTGCACACCTATACATTCTGGGCTGCTAAATTCAAAATGAACCAAAGGTATAGAAAATGCTAAATGAAGCCCCTGCCTTCAGTGTATTCAGTGATACACCCCACATGAGGTGCGGAGAACGAGAAGCTTTCTGAATTAACAGACAAAATGACAACAGGCTTATGGAGATGCACCATGATGCTCGCAGGACTGCTTGACTGCAGTATGTATGGTAAGAAGATATGTGAGCTGCGTAACTCATCATTCAATGCATATTTGGGGTGGGTTGGGCCGTATTGCATTACATTTAACATTTAATAAAATGTAAATGCAAACTTAGAAGTCAAATCAACATGGCATTCAACACAACCTACCAGCTTCTTTACGTCATCATCAGGGTCAGAGTTTGAAGGGTCCTCACCGCTCGAGTACCCATCATTCTCCTCTGAGGCATCCATGGACAGAGAGACCTTACTGAATCCTGCATGCAAAGGAGTGAAAGATGATAACTGAATTGTAGTCAGATGAACTGTGCTTACTGTCATATAACAAAGCAAATGATTTTTGGTGAGATGGAAGGATGGCTGTGAAGGTTGAAAAGGAAGAACACTCATGATTTCACTCCCCATCACTAGACTATGTTGATTACAGAAACAGAAATGAACACATTTGAACCAAATACAGATTTGAATTTGGATTTGAAGGTTCTCCTGACATGGAGTAGTTCGTTCAAAAACCGCATTATAACACAATTACTGATCAAGTACAGCCCAATTACTAAACAAGATCAGTCACAGAATTGTGAAAAACTAGGAATGTTTTGCTGAAAAAATTATTTATGTGCATGACTGAAGGCAAAACACACCTGTCTCATGATGTTCTGACATTTTAAAAGGACACACTTATGCTGGCTATCATTCCTAACCATCAGCGTGGTTATCATATATGACTGAATGTTGAGAAAAGAACTGAAAGCATTCTTTCACATAATAAATGTCAAAGGGCACTTGTTTAAATCTGGCAGTAATAATTGAAACATGAGTGTATAACACAGCCTCGGAGGCACCTCAGGGAAGAAGCAGTGAGCAGCCACACCCAGAAATGGCAGAAACATCCTGAAAGCAACAGCTGACAAGCCAGCAAAAAACTAGGCGTGGGTATAATAGAGCGAGATATGGTTGCTAGTCACAAATGATGTCATGCAAAATGTGGAAGTGGCAAAACAGCTGTCTCACTGATCATAAAATAGCAAACAGGTGTCAATACTCCGGTGAGACAAGCAGTTTCCTCTGCTTTCCAGTGCCACACAGTGTGGCGGCTGCCAGTGGTGACATTAAAACATCTACTTCCTTACACTGAAGTTTTAGAGCTTCATTTAGTAATATAGACTGAATAATTAATGGAAGTGATCTAACAAAATTTGCATTTTGCATAAATGCTGACTGCTCTTAGACTAACAGCTGCCCTTAGACATTATCAGTGGGTTTTCTGTTCTGTTCATGTGGAAAGCTCCAGGAAAGGCAGTTAGTCCTTAACACTGTACACTGCTATGCAGAAGCTTTGCACACTCAACCAAAGTTCAGTTTTTCATAATCTTTTTATACAAACAATTTAATCAACTTCTGCATTTAGTAACTACACAAACATAATGACTTTTCCCTTATATGTAAGAAAGGGAAGGAAATAGTGTGACCAGAAAGTGAGGTCAGAAACAAGTGCACACCATTTAAGTGTCACACATCTGGTGGTGATGGTGGTTTCCTTAAATCAATTTCTAATAAGGCATGCAAGATAAGATTTCAGAATTTCACACACATATGGGAACATTTCCCAGGTATTCATACTAGACTAAAAAGATTATACCCAAAATAAAACACAAAAAACAAGTCTAAGACCAGAAGTGAGTATGCTTCTTTTTTTCTTTAGCATGTTTCATTACAAATCATATAATCAACAAAAGTTTCAGTGCAAAGATGAAACTGCATTTCGGAATTGGTTAGTATTTGGTATGTTCCCCCTTTTGCTGTAATGACAGTTTGTAGACAATTTGCTTCACACGTTTGTACAAAATCTGATAATCCATATTATTTCAGCATGTGGTCACAATACTCCGAAGAGCATTGTGTGGCTTGTTTTATTGAATGCTTGGCTTTCTTTGTCTTCTACTATTGTCACATAGTAATACATTCTGAAACTGATGCATTTTTTTCCAAAGATCCAAGATTTTCAGTCAAACTGTTGATTATATGACTGCATGATATGTATTTGCTTATAACCGGCTATTACCGTATTTTTCGGACCATAAGGCGCACTTAAAATCCTTTAACTTTCTCAAAAATCGACAGTGCGCCTTAAAATGCGGTGCGTCTAATGTATGAATTAATTCTGGTTGTGCTTTCTGACCTAGAACCGATTGTAGATGGCGCTCATAAATCTGTCAAAATGTTTTAGCACGGCTTTGGTAAGTTACGAAGCTTACGGCCACCGTAGTGCGCAGCATAGCGGGAGTAATACGGTATGTGCTTCAGCATTAGGGTACCTGCATTCATTCATTCATTTTCGAAGCGGATTTCAAACACAACGCTATCAGTCACGCAGTACAACATGGTCATAGAGCAGCTGTGAGAGAATTCAACATTAACGAATCAATGGTACGAAAGTGGAGGAAGCAAGAAGACGCCCTGCGCCAGGTAAAGACCAAACTGAGCTTCCGACGGAACTTAAGAGTTTTGTTTCATTTAATGCGTCTTATAACCCGGTGCGCTTTATGTATGAAAACATATCCGTTAGCAGCCGATCGTTGATATCGCGCCTTATAACCCGGTGTGCTTTATAGCCCGAAAAATACGGTAAACTCGAGAAAACATGCTAAATAGAAGCATTTTCACTAGTGTTCTCAGACTTTTGGCCTCCACTGTAAATAACAGAATTTAGCCTACTTAATAAAAGGAACATTTCATCCCAAATACTAACGTTCCAAAGAGGGCTGAACAATACATTGTGCAACATAAACATAATACTTCAATATATCCGGCACATGAAAGAGTGTAAATAAGTACACTGCAAATGTCACAGAAATTAGTCAGGACTAGCACTGTCAAAATTGTGTGTTAATAAGTGTTAATGCAGATCATTTTTAAAACCCTGTTAATCGCATATGCATTACTTGACTGTGTGTGGCACCCGTAGTTAAAGGCTGCGTCTAAAATCATCTCCTAATCACATTTTTAATCACTAAATTCTAAATAAATATACTATACAGAGCACAATTTGCCTATGGACTTTGCTCCTTACTGTGCGAAAGCAGATTCTCTTGCATAAAGACACAAAATGCCCAGTGTAAGCAATTTAACAACGTTTCTGGCACACAAGATGACACCTTGCACATAATATCTGTAATAAAAGCTAATAAAATACATGCTACACCCTTAAAAAAGATGAAATCTTGTGATGCAGCAAACCAAGCTAAGACGAAGAAGCTAAAATAATTCATTATATGTCTTTAGCATCAAAGCTAAAATGAAATGAATGCTGATCAACACATTTTTAACAGTTACAATGTATATTATTTGACAGCACTAGTAAAGACCAATTATTTAATGGTACATTGTAAAATAAATGTTAAATCATGAATAGTTACACAGGACTAACAAATTCACAATTTTCATTAGAATTGTTTTTTCTTCCACAGTATTGTCCAGCCCTATCTCCTAAAATGAACTGCTAATAAGGAAGTTATTCTGATCTCACTGTGACAAAGCCAGCTGTTATCCAGAAGCTTTTTCAACTCGTGTCAAAAACTTCAGCACCCCTGATCAAATCACATGTCCTGTTGATTTTGTATCACAACCTTTGCAAGCATCTCTAATAAATGCAAACGTTTCAGAACATATTGGAGAAAAATAGGTGTTTTTAGCAAGGTCTCACAACTTTGCCTTATTACAGATTCAATACATTTTTGCAAACATATGATATTTAAGTTTGTTTCCTGTGTAAATTTGATCAGGGGTACCCATCAGTGACTCTGAATTTGGTGTGAATTGAAGAAAGTCACAGTAGTAAAGGGAAAGTTCACCCCACACCAGCCAAGTGGTTTTACCTTTCCGTTTATTCTGCAAGAGGCTGGAAGTGCTCAGCCATTTGACTCTAGTGAGAGTGATGGGAGGACCTGCGTCTGAGGGACAGGCAACCAATCAGAGCTTTTTTTAAGCTGACTGCACCCGATGCGTTATGTACGTTTTAAAAGTAATTAGTAAATACTTCTAGCTACATTTACATCATGACTGTTGATCTGACAGATAGGCTCTATAGAAATAAAATTGTTATACTTTAAGCCTAACTGTCAAATGAGTGAGGGCAATACAAATAAACGGACATCAAATAAACCTGTTCAATAGTAAAATAATTCCAGTGTAAACAATCCTACTTTTTCCCACTTGGGGTTAGATACCAGTTTACTGCATGTGACGCCTGACCCAGCTAAAAAGCAATGATAAGGTATTGGACTATGGACCAGAAGGTCCAGGGTTCAAATCCCACCACTGCCAAGCTGCCACTGTTGGGTCCTTGAGCAAGATCCATAACCCACAATTGCTTGGATTGTAAGACTGTACCAATTGTAAGTCGCTCTGGATAAGGGCGTCTGCTAAATGCTGTAAATGTAAATGTAAATATGACTCAAACCTGGGTGACTGTGGGAGCATGTTCAGACCAATGCACTAGCTGAGTGGGACTAGCAGCTGGGAAAATGTAGCATATATATCCACACGCATTACATTTTGTGAAACAAGGACGTTAACCAAAATGGACGCTGGCCGGACATGATCATAGTCACATAGTAGTTTAGATACTCTGCACTGAGAACAAAAGCAAAGTAGGAACGTTACCATGTATTCTGCCTTTCAAGACTGTGATTCTCGTTTCTGTCAGCAGGTGTCGCAAGGCTTTGCTTGCACTAGGTGTCCGTCATTTAGACGTGAATAAGATGTATATAATACAAAATGTTTGCATATAAATATAGTGTCTGCTCGATACTTCGAGGATGAGTCACGTTGGGATGTGCATGGACATGAAAAGAAAAACTCCCAATGGAATGAGAAAAGAAGTAAAAAGAATTGAAAAACAAAAACCATACACAAGTTCACAACCAGAACCAAGTATTGGCTGAAGATGAGTGACCAATGAGGAACGTTGAGGAATGAGCTAGTGCGATCTTAAGGACAATTATACCTCTGAAGCCAAATGGTGTGGGATCACTCTTAATCTCATGCCGCTTAGTTTTGTAGTCAGGACTAGGGGGAGATCCTGGCAGACCGGCAAAGAGAAGGCAAGAACAGGCAAGAGAAAGCAAAGACATGAAGAGGGAAAACAAGAAGAGTGCTGCAAGAGAACAAAGTTTACACTCACAATCTAAATGACTGACTAGGTGGTAAGGTTCTAAACTAGAGCGGTTATTGTGGAGTTGGGAGGACTATGAATATACTAGGGCGTGAAGACACCAGTGGTTCTAATCTACAAATAACTTTACTAATCTAAGTTAATTTGTTTCTAGCTTAGGTCATTTATAACTGCACTATACCTGATTGGCAGAGTGTGATCATGGGTAACGTTAGGCTTTTACCACCACTTGGTGTAAGCAGCTCTGCATCAAATATAGGACAAGAATTTCCAGATGAATGTGATAACATTTTATCAGATATAACAACACAATGCCCTGGACCTAGATAAATGATAACTGAATGAGAGACTTGTTAATGGGAGTCCCGTGATACCTTTCTGACTCTTGAGGTTGCTGAATCCCTGCAGCGTAAAACGCTTTTTAGCCACTGCTGCTCTGTCTGTGGTGGGACTGGTTACTGTATCATCTACATACCATAAACAGAAAAAGTGGGAAAGCGAGATAGAACAAGGTAGAAAAAGAAGAAAGATGACCAAATAGCATAAGAGGCAAAGACAAGACTGAAACAAAAACATTACTAATCCGGGACTGTGGTAGCCTAGCGGGTAAGGTACTGGACTATGGACCAAAAGGTCCAGGGTTCAACTCCCATCTCTGAAAAGGTGCCACTGTTGGGTCCTTGAGCAAGGCCCTTAACCCACAGTTGCTTGGATTGTAAGTGGCTCTGGATAAGGGCATCTGCTAAATGCTGTAAATGTAAATGAGAAAATCTAAGAAAGAAGAAATTTATAGAGGGGACAAGAGGCACTGCAGAGTTCTGAAGAAAGCAAGCTCAAAACAATCAGGTCTGCCATTGGGGGAAGCAGAAACCTCAGCATTTTGTCTATTTCCTAATGTCCAAAGATATACCACAATGAATGGGTTACTGCAGAAGTTAAAATAAGTAATCTATCCAACAGTGATGTGAACATTTTGCTTGTTAGTCTTTTTGAGTAATCAAATGAAACTATATTTATGTTATTTATTTTAAATATTTTAACTCCACTTTTCCACAGGGCTCTGGCACCTTTTTGCCAAGAAAAGACAGGGCACAGGCGTAAGTGTACCCTGGACTGGACATCAGTCCATCACAGGGCGGGGTAAGGGTCGCCGAAGCAGTGCTGGGAGCTGATCCCGTGACTTGGCCCTCCTCTGTCAGACACATCCAATCGTCTCTGGATACGACACCTGACCTGGCTGTTCGACACAGCTGGGACTTGAACCCAGGTCTGTGCGGCGGTGTTGAGTGTTTTAGACTGCTGCACCATCCGAGTGTCCCGAAACTATTTTTTCAACGATTAAGTTAAAGGAAATAGTCCAGCATTTTAACATACCCTCTATCTGTACATGATACAGCCCCATGAATTACATAAGTTCCTCTGTACTGAGGAAAGAACGTTATCTACATGAAATCACTTCGAATGGAAGCCTGCAGGCAGAGAATGGTATAGCTAAGAAATGTTTATGCAAAGAATATTGTTGAAATCAAAGTACAGTGGAACCTCGGAATTCAAACTTAATTGTTCCAGAAGGCCGTTAGAACTCTGATTATTTGATGTCAGAATCCAATTTCCCCATAAGGAGTAATGTAAATAGGATGAATTCATTCCTGAGCCCAAAATGATTGTTTTTACACCTATATCTGTAGGCAATTGATAATTAAAAGTGTGAAGAAAGCAAAGGAATGTAATACAATAATAATAATAATCAATAAATACATGAAAAAAATGAAAAATAAAGTGAAACTTAATAGGCAGAGGCGAACACATCCATAGATTGATATAACATAATATAATATGCCTATGATCGCACCCTAGTTTGTCCTAGTTTTTTTATGGTGATTGGCATAACGTATCACCACCGACTGGACTGGATTATGTACATTGCCTTTGGACGATCGCACCACTGAGTGTTTTATTTAGGGTGCTCATGTTCGAAGTCTGAAATTTTGTTTGACTTTGGGGGCAAAAAAAAAATTCAAATGGACTGTTTAATGTTCGTCTGTTCAAGTGAAGTGGTGTGTGAATTCCGGGGTTTCACTCTATTCACAAAAAGCACTCTCACGGTGTAGTTGCACACTAGTTTGGAAGACGTTTTGAATGCATGTTACCTGTGTCTGTGTTTTATTTCCTCATTCATATGTCCTAGTGAATGACCCAGCTGATATATACTACAAATGTAAGTAATCTATACATCTTACATTTAAAGCATTTAGCAGATGTACGTATCCTAACAACTTACAACATGTACAGTGGTATGAAAAAGTTTGGGCACCCCTGATAATTTTCATGATTTTAGTTTATAAATCATTGGTTGTTCACATCAGCAACTTGAGTTAAATATATCATATAGCAGATGAACACAGTGATATTTGAGAAGTGAAATGAAGTTTATAGGAATTTACAGAAAGTGTGCAGTAATTATTCAAACAAAATTAGGCAGGTGCATACAATTTGGGCACCCCAACAGAAAAATGACCATCAATATTAGTAGATTCTCCTTTTTTTGTAGAAATAACAGCCGCTAAACGCTTCCTACAGCTTCCAGTCTGGATTCTGGTTGAAGGTGCTTTGGACCATTCTTCTTTAGAAACATCTCCAGTTCAGTCAGGTTTGATGGTTTCCGAGCATGGACAGCTCACATTTGTCTAGGGACTGAGATGGCCATTCCAGAATGTTGTACTGGTTCCTCTGCATGAATGCCTTAGTAGATTTTGAGCAGGGTTTTGGGTCGTTGGCCTCGGTGCAACTTTGTCACTGATTCTTGAACATTGTTCTCAAGAATCTGGAGATATTAACTGGAATATGCGATCCTCAACTTTAACAAGATTCCTAGTACCTGCACTGGCCACACAGTCCCGCAGCCTGATGGAACCGCTACCAAATTTTACTGTGGGTAGCAAATGTTTGTCTTGGGATGTGTGCCGCTCCTTGTTATGTCCAAATAACTCAATTTTAGTTTCATCAGTACACAGCACTTTATTCCAAAATGAAGCTGGATTGTCCAAATGTGCTGTAGCACACCTCAAGTGACTGTGGCGTGTCTGCAGAAAAGGCTTCTTCTGCATTACTCTCCCATACAGCCTCTCCTTGTGCAAAGTGTGCTGTATAGTTGAACGATGATTAGTGACACCATCTGCAGCAAGATGAGGTTGTAGGTCTTTGAAGGTGGTCTGTGGCTTGACTATGACTGTTCTCACCATCCTTCGCCTCTGCCTATCTGAGATTCTTCTTGGTCTGCCACTTCGGGAGTTCCTTAACTAGAACTGTGTCTGTGGTCTTCCATTGCGTCACTATGTTCCTCACAGTGGAAACTGACAGCTGAAATCTCTGAGAGAGCTTTTCCCTTTCCCTGAACCATGATGTTAACAACCTTTGTTTTACAGGCCCTTTGAGAGTTTGTTTTGAGGTCTCCCAATGTTGCCACTCTTCAGAGAAGATGCAAAGAGGAAGAAAAACTTCCAATTTGGCCACCTTAACCCTTTCTCATAGTTGGATTCACTTGTGTATGTAGATCAAGGGTCAATGAGCTTTGTGTTCCAATAATTAGTGCTAAAGGTATTCAAATCGATAAAATGACAAGGGTGCCCAAATTTATGCACCTGCCTAATTTTGTTTTAATAATTACTGCACACTTTCTGTAAAACCTATAAACTTAATTTCACTTCTCAAATATCACGGTGTTCATCTGCTATATGATATATTTACCTGAAATTGCTGAGCTGGACAACCAATGATTTATAAAGAAAAATCATGAAAATTATCAGGGGTGCCCAAACTTTTTCATACGACTGTATATATAAGGTACTTTGCAGGCAGTTGGGGATTAGGGGCCTTACTTAAGGGTTCAGCCTTGACAGCTTCACAGTGCTGGAACTCGACTCCTCAGCCACTGAATCAATAGTCCAGTACCTTAAACACTTTCACCTTCTTAGGGGTATGTTGGCTCATGCATACAGAATAAGCAGAAAGTGCTCTCCTCCTATAGTGCTCAACCTCATTCTGACTCAGCATGAGCTTGATGTCATGGAAGGACACACTAGGGTGGGAACCATCACTCTTCCAGATTGTTAGTAGTCACTTGGGGGACTCTCTTGGTAGATTAAGATAGAATTACACAGAATTAAGCAGTTAGTTCTCTCCTCCCAGAGCATTCAACTCAAGTCTGATAACAAAATGATATTTGTTACAATCACAGGAGGAAGCAGAGTCTAAGATTTTGACCTTCCAGGTTGACTCAGACTTACAGATGTTGGATTAATTTCTTAAGCCTCCAATCTGCATGTCTCTTATCAACCATTGCATGTTAATTATTAGGTACCGTATTTTTCGGACCATAAGGCGCACTTAAAATCCTTTAACTTTCTCAAAAATCGACAGTGCGCCTTTAAATGCGGTGCGTCTAATGTATTTGTAATGTATTTGCGTCTAATTGTAGATGGTACACGGCCCTCATAAATCTGTCAAAATGTTTTAGCACGGCCTTGGTAAGTTACGAAGCTTACGGCCACCGTAGTGCGCAGCATCACGGAGTAATACGGTATGTGCTTCAGCATTAGGGTACGTGCATTCATTCATTCATTTTCGAAGCGGATTTCAAACACAGCGCTATCAGTCACGCAGTACAACATGGACATAGAGCAGCTGCGCGAGAATTCAACATTAACAAATCAATGATACGGAAGTGGAGGAAGCAAGAAGATGCCCTGCGCCAGGTAAAGACCAAACTGAGCTTCAAAAAATGTGTCTAATCTGATCTGAGTCAGAGTTTTAAGCCAAAATCAGGAATCAGTATCTGGTAGCACTCTTGGAAAACTCTTACTTTTCTAAACCACAAAGCTTTTCTATGCATGGAATAATTAATTTACCTTGTATATTGATATTCTCTTATGCTTGTCTCATAGCAAGATCTTTCAGTGTAACAGTTTTGAACTCGTTATATATTTATACACTTTTAAAACACGGACAAAAACAAAGTGCCTTCCATTACGAGTGTGTTTTGAGTAAGAAGATTTACAGTTCTATTTATAGTACGCAAATAGCGCAGACACAAGGGCTACAGATCAGGCTGAAAAATGCTGGAGCATTCCCCAAGTCTTACTTATACGCACAGTTCAATTACACATACAATGAAACTGCTCATGAATATAATCAAACGTCTTTACTAGCTCACCTTTAATTTTGTCAGAGTTTCTTAAAGCTACTTGGCTGAAGTCGTTGGCATCAGGCTCCACCTTCTTGTCTTCCAGTTTCTTCTGGCTTTTCTGACTAGTCTTAAAGGGGCTCAGACTGATCACCGTGTTGGAGGTGGGAAGCGGAGACAACTGCTCCGTCTTCTGCTGACTCGCCTCTGGAAATCACACCAACACAGTTACAGTACTTGTTAAGAACGCATTTTGAGGCAATTTATAAACTGACAGGTCAGGCAGAATACCACCCCTGACATGTCTATGACACACTTATGTAAGTCTTATTATGCCTGATTTTTTTCCTCACCCCTGCAAGCTTTTAGCTGGCCGGTCAAAACTTTGCGAATTTCATTCACCCAGGCCATTTTGATCTCTGGTGTTGGAGCCTGAAAACAAAATGATAAACAATCCAAAACAATTTCTACTTTAATAACATTTATTATACTCATTTCCAGTTTCAGTCCTTTGGCAGGGCCTACCTGCGCAATGTAGACTTCTTCTCGCGAGTTGCACCAGATCTCAAACTTCTTGCCATCCCCTTTAACATTTTCAGTGATGCCCACAACACTCATCTGTTAAAGATTATAGGAGGCAAGTTAAGAGTGTTTGATATACAGACCATATATACAGAATTGAAATCTGACTCGATTAGGGCTGCAACAACGAATCGATAAAATCGCTAAAAATCGATTATTAAAAGCGTTGACAACGAATTTCATTATCGATTCGTCGTGTCGCATGATTTGTGTGTCCCCCGCCTTATCATATCCGCTTACGTTACTTGCGGCACTTGCGGTTGTTGGAAAAAAACAAACAAAAACACGAGCGATTGAACGGAGCGAGGCGGAATCTTCAAAACAAGTTAGCGTTAAGGCTATGTCCACACGTACACGGGTATTTTCTAAAACGGGGGTTTAAATTCGTTTATAAAAAATATCCCGTCCACACAAGCACTGTTTAAACAAAAAACTTCGTCCACATGAAAACGCAAAAACGCACACAGTCGCTGTCAAGAGCAATGCCAAACCAGCAGTCCTATATGCCGGCGAAGTAGCTCACTCAGCGACAACAGCAACGTCCTGTGCATACGAACATTTTCTCGCCATTGTTCTTCAACAACCACTTCATTTTGAAAGCTGTCCCACCAACGAGAGGTCCGACCGGGTCTCGTCCCAAACCGGCGACGCTGGGGGCGGGAACTGCTTCGTGGGTGTGATGGATATAGTAGTGACCTCCGTAGCGCATTCTGACGTCTCTGTTCTTCAGTGTAATGAAAAAGTAATAATTGTACATTTATTTGTAGATTTGTAACAAGTTCGGTCAGCAGTGTTACAGCTGCTGCACTATTTTGGCTACGTCCGCTATTGCACAAAAAACCGCCTCATGTAAACAAAGGGAGATAACGGCGCACAAAGTGACGTTACAAGCAAGAAAAACTCTGTTTTCCCCCCCAGTCCAACGACAACGCTGAAAAACGGAGTTTCTGAAAATATTCACCCTGGAAGGCCCACACCCACAAAGTGACGTTACAAGCAAGAAACTCTGTTTTCCCCAGTCCAACGACAACGCTGAAAACGGAGTTTCTGAAAATCTTCACCCTGGAAGGAGTTTTGCAAAAAAAAGTCCGTTTTCAGTGACCTAAAACGCCGTTTTCCTGTGGACGAAAGATCAAAACGCATAGAAAAAGCTACGTTTTTAAAAATACCCGTGTTCGTGTGGACAGGGCCATAGTCTCTAAAAAAAGAGAGCCAGCTTTAGCCTGGAGCATGTTGACATGATAACATTTTTGGATTGCAATGCAAAGTTCCTAAAGAAAGGGAGTGAATGAGTTGGTATGCAGTGTTTGCATCAGAGATGCACTTATGTTTCTTTATTATTTAATTTGTTATTTTAATTTATTAAAGTTAAGGCTGGTAGTTTGATACTGAATAGCAGGGATGCGAACTGTTCTCTTTCAGATGATGCGATACGAATCTTGATACACAATGACACAGTTATTGAGCCGATGCAATGTTTCAGTTAAGTTAAATTCAACAGCGTCCCAGTTTCAGGTCAGTAAGGAACAGCAATCTCAAAACATTTCTTCACAGACTTTATTTTGTCTGTCTACAGCCACATTAATTCTTTCCCCAAATCTCCTACCATAGAAATAGATTGTGCTGTGATTGTAATCTAAAACTCTGTCAAACATGACATCCACTCATCGGTTGTTACGGCTACTCAGTCTGCACAACAGAAACTCCATCCCACTGCTCTTCATGTGTCTAAAGTTTGGAGATGTGTGTTGCGCTAAAATGCTGCCAGCTTGGCATTGTGTATCTAGGCTCTGGTGTAGAGATCAAGTGTCCAACACTGTCTGCAGCACTACAGGGATGCATGCTCTTGCGTATGCTTATAGCTTCAGTTACTGCTTTTAACTGCCTAGAATCATTGATTGTGAACTCTGAAATAAACTGTTAATGTTAATCTCTCACACTCACTCACTATAGTTTTGAGGACTTTGTCGGCAAAATGATTACTGTAGCTAATTAATTCTACACCTAACCATAACCTTAAGCAAATAGTCTTTTGGTTTTCAAAACTGTTTTTCTCTCACAATCCAAAGACATGTGCAAGGTCAAATGGTGTCTCTCAATTGTCCCTGTGTGAGGGTGTGTTTCCTGTCTAGGGTTGGTGCACACCTTAGACCTGTGTATCAATTAGGCCCCAGCCCCCCATGACCCCGAACTGGATTAAGCAAGTACAGAATCCCTGCTGCTGTGTGAGTGCACTAAACTACTACAGTGTGAGTATATAACAATAACTGAGTCAGTGAGCTTTCTTGTGGGTTGTGAGTCATACGTTGAGCGAGTGTTTGAAGCTGTAGGATGGAGCTTTCTCGTAGCCCTCGCCGCTCTCCTCGCGTTTCTTGCAGAATAGCAGCGCTTTCTCGTGCAGGAACAGGTGTCTCTGCATCGGCTTGAAGCGTGCAAGATCCTTGACCTTCACATGGCCCTTCTTGTGCTCTGTCCATACGCTAAACGAGCCCTGCATCAGCAGCCTGCCCAGCTCATTCAGGTTGCCCTGGAAACAGCAGGTCAAATGCTGAAAAACTGACATTTACAAACAGAGCTGTGTCTAATTAAATAATATGACCTAATACTATGTGGTAGACCATGACAGAGACACCTTAGAGAGTTAAACTGAGATGGAAGCAAAACTGCAGTATGCTGCTGTCTTTGGTAACCATGTTGGATTTGGACAGTGAATAAACGAAAACACTGTGTAGAATAGCATGTGATTTCAGACGCAGGACAATTAGGAGTTATTCAGATTGTGCCAAGCAGATCTACATTTCGCCAATAGAGGTACGACAGCAGTATACACACTGTGATGTGGTAGGAACGATTGGATAGACTGCAGATAAGTTGTTATTGAAGCAGCCTTAAGCAAAAGCTGACAAATTGCATGTTTAGTTCATTATTTAAATCTCGGAACCATGGGTGTCATCAGACCCACTTTACCAGGGCATGTGTGCCAGCAAAATGGTGCTGTGCCTCACTTAAATCCCAGCGTTGAAAACTCAATAAAAAACTTAAATAAGCAGAATATAAGCTAAAAAATGTAGAATACCCAAGATTTGTTTTTGTAGGCTGGGGACACATTTGAATGTTAAATGTTGGTGCTTTGCCAAAAAGCTGCTATTATACTGCTAATATATCACACGACTTTTTATTTCTGTACACAAAAATGACCCTTCTGGGCTCTATTACCTCATATCCTGTGATGGCAATGAGGTGCATGGAGTCATTGACAGCTTTGAGAATGCCAAGGATAGAGGAGAGTGCCTCCTGCAGATCTTCTGACCCCTCACAGCCCTTACTGTACTTTAATAACTCCTGCACATAGACAAACACAAACTCTTCAACAGCGTATTTAATGAACACTGTCAAACACATCAAAACAAGTACTACCTGTATAAAGGCAACTAAATCAGCAACTGCAGTCAGGTTCATTACGTATTCGATTGTCATTCCACATCAAGCTGGTTTGGAGATCTGTTCTGACAGACACTCAGCCTGATGAGGATTTTGTCAGGAATGGTGTGGGTGCTCTTGGTTTGTACCTTAAGGAGGAGTTGGTATTTGGTGATGCGCTGCACAGGTTTCAGCAGGTAGGAGTCCAAGCCCAACTTGTGCTCCAGTTTCTTCTGGCACTCCTATCGCACACAGACACACCTTAATTACCACAGTCATAACAAGACTTGCGCACCTGGGACGTAGTCATGTTTCCAAGAAATGCCCGCATACACCCTGTACAGCACACAGTTAATCACTGCTGCAATTCAAATCGTAAACTATGCCCCTGTTACATAAACAGCACTTTCCCACACCCACTGCATACAGGTAAAAAATTAATAATTAACACATAAAAGTTTGTTCTTTCTAGCTTTTATTCGCCTTAAAAATGTTGCAAAAATGCATTGAGGCAATGACATACTGCGTATTAAATACGTAAATGACCAAAAGAAGTGTTCCACTACTCAACAAATTATCCCCATTTTGCATTGATCAGGCATTTTATCATCAACCTAAAGGAGGTAGCCATACGGAACAAATTTAGATACACTGGTGGACTTTGGTAGCCTAGCGGTTAAGGTACTGGACTATGGACTAGAAGGACCAGGGTTCAAATCCCACCTCTGTCAAGCTATCACTGTTGGGTCCTTGAGCAAGGCCCTTAACCTACAATTGCTTGGACAGTAATACTGTATCAACTGTAAGTCGCTCTGGGTAAGGGCGTCTGCTAAATGCTGTAAATGTAAATGTAGAAAAATCTCTGAAATTGTCACCATATTACTAGTTTACATCGTCAGTAGTTTCTCTCTTTTAACTGTCCTATCTCTCTCCCTATCTGCAATATAATTAACTTGAAGCACTAGGACCTGGGGGAGGCGCTGCCGCCCCATAACGTCCCTGAAACTCTCTGCACAGCTTTACTAACATATACAAGTGAAAAGATCTCAAAGACAGCCAACACGCCCAAGAGCTCCAATAGCCCTTTTGTCCTCTGGCTGGTAATAGACTTTGATTTGTTAATATTTCCCTGTGTGAAAATAAAAATAAAAAAATTGAGAAACTCATTTTCTGCTGTCGGATGGTAACACTGTCCAGGTTATTGAACATGGATGCAGCTACAGCCCAGATGCATGTTTGACAGTACAAGTCTATATTCTCATATTTGAGTAGTGTATTTAGGACCTGCAACTGCCAGTAACACTGCTTGTGTCTTTGTCTGATCAGTGCCTCGTTAGTAGTTGGATAGCAGTAAAGTCAAATAATGAATGATGTGTCACTTTATGGAAATTTACTGCTAAGAAGTAATTTCTCCAAATAGTCGTGTTTTAAATGTTATGGTAGTTTTATAATGCGGCCCTTTTCGGGTCATTTTTATTCTCCTAGGGGACTAACCTCTAGTTTAGTTGTTTAGTCTAGTCTAGTTGTTTTACTATAAGCACTTTGCATGGACAAACCTGACTACTTATATTTGTAAATGAAACAAATTACCGTTATTATATTTTATTCATTAGCCTTTAAGTGAAAAGGGCTATTCAAAAGACAAATGAATGGTTGTAGATGTATCCAAACTATTTTGTGGTATTATATATTTCCCAAAAATGGTTCGTATGTCTGTTTATGTTTATCAGAAGAATACCTTCAGATCAGGACCATTTCTATGTCTGTATTTTTCTGAATTGAATACAATGAATTTTATTTCAAGTCACAGTCAGCAAAGCAAATTGATTTGAATCTTTGAAAAGAAGGTTTTTAAACAAATGTTTTACATTTCAGAATTGATTAGCATTTGGTATGCCCCCCCCTTTGGCTGCGATGACTGCAGGTACTCAAGGTGGCGTCGACTCACAAGTGCAGAACCTGACGATGCATATTACCCCGGCAGAATTTCACAATATTCCAAAGAGCATCTTGTGATGTTAGTAATTGTTTGGTTTTGCGTCTTCAAGTGCCTCCATAAATGTTCAGTGGGCTTTAGGTCAGGTAATCGTGGAGGAAAGTCCATGACAGTCACCACTCCCTGATCTTCTTTGGTCTTGAAGTAGCTGTTGTAAAGATTTGTGGTGCGTTTTGAATCATTATCCTACAGCAGCAGGAATCCTATTCCATAAAGATCCCCCCCAATGGTTCTGTTGGTGTATTTTGTGATAAGTATACAGTATACTGTAGGCAAAACCACAATGAAGAGTGCTCTATCACACCTGATGTTTGGAACTGAGACCATACAACTGCACAACAATAACCTTTCATACTAGACCCTGGCCAGCAGAAAAAGCATAGCCATGACACGCTGACGACAAAATTTCTAGATGTGTATACCTAAAACCCCACCAACTTTGTGTATATTCTATCTACTGAGCAAACACAGGTGCTTATTCTCCAAAAGGGTATATAAAAAATTACCTGAAAGAAGGCGCAGTCAGAGCACTGTCGCCATAACGACTCTGAGCGAGGCTTATTTTGACAGTACTTCTCATAAATCTGAAGATCAGTCATCTAAGCATTGGAAACAAAAAGATCAGTCCGCAAAAGCCTGACGTAAATAAAGACTGACAAGACGTTTTGGCCACGACTCACTAAAAAGTGTTTTCACATTTTAGCTACATGCATATACATGCTGAACTTGGCTAAGCTCGTGCCTCCACATTCCTCTTAAACTCACCCGCTCTAAAAAGCATCGGCCCACTAGCTCAGGGCAATCCGTGTAGGCCTCAAGCTCTCTGAGAAACGTTCTGGAAAACACACAAGCACTAAAATTAACAAGCTAAAAAGAATAGGTACTATTTATAAATTGCGTCAGTACTGAATCAGTAACGCTGAACAGAAATGCTACGCAAAACGCTTAGCATTTACGGCTAGGCCAAGCAAGCGAAATGCTCACTTGTTGTGGAACTGGTAGATCTCGGCCATGTTGCCAAACAGAATGTCTTTTTTGGTCAGGAGGGTGACGGGGATGAGATGAGCCATGCCGGGGTTGTCCATCTCATCTGCATAACCCTGGAAGATGGAAACACAAATAGCAATGAGTACTAAAGCATTTCTACATGACAACAGGACCGGAAACCAAACCTGTGTCGCTAAATCCGTCATAATTGGTGAATTTCCACAGGCTACAAGAGTCTCCCAGCTTTGCTACAGTTACCAGTCTGGGAGAGTAAACCTGACAGTGTGCTCCCCCCACATCATGCGAACCACTATATCATTTACATTTAAACATTTAGCAAATGCTCTTACATGATTGAAAGGATCTGCTGCCAACGTCTTGGTGCCAGATACCAACGGACTCTTATAAAGTCACAGCCTTGGCGCCAATTGCGATTGCAGGTGGAGCAATATAGTAGACGTGTCTAACAGAATGAGTGAACATTGTCTTAACTCTCCAGCAGCACTGCTGCATCTGATCCAATCGTACCAGCAAAAAACACTAACAAACCAACACCACATCAGTGTCACTGCAGGTCTGAGAATGATCCACCACCCATCTGTTGGGGTCGTGACCATTAGATAACAAAGTAACAGGGGAATGTGGACTGTGGTAGCCTAGCAGTTAAGGTACTGGACTATGGGCCAGAAGGTCCAGGGTTCAAATCCCGCTTCTGCCAAGCTGCCACTGTTGGGTCCTTGAGCAAGACCCTTAACCCACAATTGCTTGGATTGTAAGACTGTATCAATTGTAAGTCGCTCTGGATAAGGGCGTCTGCTAAATGCTGTAAATGTAAATGGGAATAAAAGTACGTAGAGAAACAGATGGACTATGTGACTGTAGAAAATGGTACTGATAAAGTGGTTCCGCGTGTATATTACACGTGTGAATTATTGCACATCTTTGTGACCTGAACTTACTTGCAGTACACACAGCAGTTCTTCCACATAAGCTCTTTCAGTCTCCAACAATTCGTTCATTACATGCCTGTATGTACACAGAACCCAACACAATGGCAGTCTTAAACGTAACATCATGTACTCAATGTACCAGCACGCAGTAATAATCATAACTTTGCTTTGTTTTGCCAAACCAGGCTATTTCTTTCACGTTCTGACTTCTGATCATTTTTAAACTGACCGTCTGAGAACAGCGAGGTTCTCCTCCTCCTCCGAGAGATACTGCTGCCTGGCATTCTGCAGGATTGTGTCACCCTGTTAGCACATACAGTCAATTATCAGTTAGATTCAGTTAAACAAAAGTCCCTATGATCTGTGACAAACATGAATATAATATGCTTACCTTTTTGGTGCTGATAATGTCAGATGACAATGACTTCTCTCTGTGTGCTACAGGAAGAGCAACATGTGAATAGCCATTAAATACACAAAAAGATTTCATTTTATAAGAAACATACAAATAAAAATGTATTCAACCACAAGATACACAATTTTGTATCGTAGAAATTGTGAAGCCACATACCATGGTGACAAATGTACTTATTCAGTCACATTTTGACTTGGATTTATAAGATTTTCAATGAGAATAAGGGAGTAGACTTTTTCAGAGATATACAGTACTGTGCAAAAGTCTTAGGCCACCTTTGATATGTTGTTTAAGCAATGGTAGAGACCAAATATTATTATTTCTCAGCCTCTTCATTGCCTGCTGAATCCATTTTGTGCTGATTTATTTTTTTATATTATCAGATAAAGAGACCATGAAATAGTTACAGTGGTGTGAAAAAGTGTTTGCCCCCTTCCTGATTTTAAATTTTTTTACATGCTTGTCACACTTAAGTGTTTCGGAACATCAAACCAATTTAAATATTAGTCAAAGGCAACGCAAGTAAACACAAAATGCAGTTTTTAAATGAAGGTGTTTATTATTAAGGGAGAAAAAAATCCAAACAAACATGGCCCTGTGTGAAAAAGTGATTGCCCCCCCTTGTTAAAACATGGGTTTATCACACCTGAGTTCACTGTCTCTAGCCACACTCAGGCCTGATTATTGCCACACCTGTTCTCAATCAGGACATCACTTAAATAGGACCTGCCTGACAAAGTGAAGTACACCAAAAGATCCTTAAAAGCTACACATCATGCTGAGATCCAAAGGAATTCAGGAACAACTGAGAAAGAAAGTAATTGAGATCTATCAGTCTGGTAAGGGTTATAAAGCCATTTCTAAAGCTTTGGGACTCCAGCGAACCACAGTGAGAGCCATTATCCACAAATGGTGAAGACATGGAACAGTGGTGAACCTTCCCAGGAGTCGTCGGCTGACCAACATTACCCCAAGAGCGCAGCGACGACTCATCCAAGAGGTCACAAAAGACCCCACAACAACAAAGAACTGCAGGCCTCACTTGCCTCAGTTAAGGTCAGTGTTCATGCCTCCACCATAAGAAAGAGACGAGGCAAAAATGGCCTGCATGACAGAGTTCCAAGACAAAAACCACTGCTGATCAAAAAGATCATTAAAGCTCGTCTCAATTTTTCCAGAACACATCTTGATTATCCCCAAGACTTTTGCGCAAACATTCTGTGGACTGACGAGACAAAAGCTGAACACTTTGGAAGGTGTGTGTCCCATTACATCTGGTGTAAAAGTAACACAGCATTTCAGAAAAAAAACATTATAGCAACAGTAAGATATGGTGGTGGTAGTGTGATGGTCTGGGGCTGTTTTGCTGCTTCAGGACCTGGAAGACTTGCTGTGATAAATGGAACTGTGAATTCTGCTGTCTACCAAAAAATCCTGAAGGAGAATGTCCGGCCATCTGTTGGTGACCTCAAGCTGAAACAAACTTGGGTTCTGCAGCAGGACAATGATCCAAAACACACCACCAAGTCCACTTCTGAATGGCTGAAGAAAAACAAAATGAAGACTTTGGAGTGGCCTAGTCAAAGTCCTGACCTGAATCCTATTGAAATGCTGTGGCATGAACTTAAAAAGGCCGTTCATGCTGGAAAACCCTCCAGTGTGGCTGAATTACAACAATTCTGCAAAGATGAGTGGCCAAAATCCCTCCATAATGCTGTAAAAGACTCACTGCAAGTTATCACAAACGCTTTGTTGCAGTTGTTGCTGCTAAGGGTGGCCCAACCAGTTATTAGGTTTAGGGGGCAATCACTTTTTCACACAGGGCCATGTAGGTTTGGATTTTTTTCTGCCTTAATAATAAACACCTTCATTTAAAAACTGCATTTTGTGTTAACTTGTGTTGTCTTTGACTAATATTTAAATTGGTTTGATGTTCTGAAACACTTAAGTGTGACAAACATGCAAAAAATTAGGAAATCAGGAAGGGGGCAAACACTGTTTCACACCACTGTATGTATATGGTCATTATACAATTGCTAAAAAAATTTTAAAAGTGGCCTAAGACTTTTGCACAGTACTGAATACATGTGATGGAATGGGGTTACAGCATAAAAACAACCGAACCGACCATGAGCTCATATTGAGAAGAAAACCACGATGGTAAATACATGACCTTGGCATGACTGCGCCAATAATCAATTTAGTAGTATTATATTACACCACTAGATGGAAGCAGAGTAAAGTGCCACACACTGTATATGGCTCAGCTCAGGCCAGACTGTGATGGCTGCTTGTGCACAGTGACATTGAAGGGACATATGGACTGCATTGCAGATACTGCTGGGCAACATTACATGCCAATATATTTTTATAGCTCCAAATACTGCTTAGATTAATCAGACATCTGTTTCGTTACATTAGGTACAATCCTCATTTTACCAAAATTTTGCCTCAGACCCAAATTCTCATCCTCTGTGACTGCAGAATTTGAACACAAAATGGAAATAACCCTGGAAACACACCAGGAGAAGACAGGGGTGATTTGATGATGGCCTCGGGCCTCGGAGCGACCGGTTGGACAGGCCGAGTCTGCTTGGCTGCTAGCTTCTTCAGGCTAACCCTCCTCTTCTCAAACATGTCCTGCATAGAGAGCTGCTTCTGGAAGGCCCGCTCCACCTGCTCCTGTAGCACACAAATACCACAGCCAATGTGATTTAGCAGGACACGAACACTATCCAGTCATTTATTTATTTCTTTGAGCTAATCCATATTAATCGGCATTGTGTTTATGGTAGCGTTTCAGTAAACGATGCACTCAAAAGCATTATAAACATGATCAAATTTAAGTAAGAAATGCAAGCTTTCAGTAATCAGTAATTTCAGTAATCAGTAACAGCCTTAGCAATGAAAAGTGTGGGTGATCATGTCAAAAATACATGTAAAAATGATACATAAACACCTCAAACTTCAAACTTTGCTTAATCCACTTCGACAGTGTTTAGAAGTGTCGTTGTGCTAGAAGATGAACCACCTGCCCATTTTATGTGGTCAAGCAGAGGCTTGCAGATTATCTTTAAGAATCTGGCTGCACTTGGGAACATCCATTTCCCCTTCAATCCTGACCAAATGTCCAGCTGACAAAAACACTCCTCAGAACATAATGCTACCACCACCATGCTTTACAGTAGAGTATTTTAGGTAGTGTGTCGTTTGGTTTTCAGTCCAAAAAGGTAATCTTGGTCTCATCTGACCATAAAACCTTTTGAAACATGACATTAGAAGCCCAACCAAGACTCTACTCAGAAGAGACTTCCACAGTGTGAAACAAGCCAGCTTTGTGTAAAGCTTGAGAGACATCTATAATAATCTTGTCTTCTTCTCCACAAATGTGGTTCATCCTTTCATCAAACCATGGTTAATCCTGCGTTACCATGAACTACTATTGAAATCATCAAGGAACAGCTGGATTTATTCTGAAGCAATAAATCCACTGCAGTTGATGTAAGGGGCTGATCACTTTAAAATTACTTTTATTTTCAAGTTGAGGGTTATAATGTGCAAATACAGCTGGGCATAGTACGCTTTTATGTACTTTAATTTTTGTAATGTTACACCCTGAAAATTAAGGATTAAGATGATTTTTCATCTCTGTAGGTAAATCTGTAATAGAGGAACACCAACACAAACAAATCATCTAATACGCAAATACAAGAAAATTATACTCTTCTACTTTTATGATTGCTCCCGCTAGAGGTCGCCACAGCAGATCCACATATTAGATCTGGCTTGGGTTTTTACACCAGATGCCCTTCAGGCCACAACCCTCCCATTTAAAGGGACAAATACAGAGGCTGGACACTCACACTGGGACCAACTGACGAGATGCATGTCTTTAGAATGTGGGAGGAAATTGGAGTACCCAGAGATGACCTACACAGACACACGGAGAACATGAAAAGTCCACACTGGCAGAATTTGGACCAAGAACCAAACTGGGGATCTCTGGAGTCAACTGTGCTAACCATTTGTGCCACCACTTACAGTTTAAATGTTAAAGCTAAAGCTAGCAATAGCAGAAGCCCCTGCTGTCTTTCTACAACAATGAATAAGTTTCCATTAAAAGAAAAACATTAAATAAAAGTTTCTGTATGCTGTCCTACTTAGCCAGAAAGAAAATCAGAATCAGCCAAAATCGGAATTGGATGATCATATTATCAGGGGTCACGCTTTGGCCACTAGTGGCCAGCGTTGATCCCAAATGGAGGCGTCAGCTTTCCCGGGCATTTCACCTGCAAGTGGCGACACCTGTTGTTGAGCCTATATGAACACACTTCTGGGCTCACACAGTGTCGCACCATTGGTATCCCTAGAGGGAGCACTGCTATGCCCGGCTGCTTGATGCGCCTTACGCAGACATGGCTAACTTTTCAGACGGCGATCGTTGTTCCTTTCTTTGTCTTTGTTTCTTTTGTGTTGTAGGGACAACGGTATGTCTGGAGGTTCGAAGATCTTCAGACGGGGCAATTAGGAGATTGCCCGGTAGACAGGGCCTTAGTTTGTAGAATAGGGCCAGTTTATTTTATTTCATTTTGTTTTCATGTCCTACGAGATGCTGAAAGAACGATTTGATAGAGTGGGGCAATTTATGAGAAGATGAACACTTTGTTTACAACTTTCATAACTAAAAACAAAAAGATGCCGCTACCATGTGCAATACTTTACCATTGTTTACATTTTGGAAGTATATTTACCCATTTGTGCTTTTTTCCAGAAACAAGAAACTGGTAAGAAATGTTGTTTTTAATTGCAACAAAACTGCAAACCTTAAAATAGCTGATATCGGCATTATATATCGGCCATCGCTCACCATGCTCTCTAAATACCAGTCATAAAAACAACACATATCGGTCGGCCACTACTACTTACTCTAAAGTCTGCTGTCAGCACAGACTCAAAGTCTCTCCATATAGCATTCAAGTCCGTCAGCTTGTGCAGGTTTGCCGTATCCAGGTAACGCTCGATTTCCTGCAGTGCCGCCTCAGCTCCATCCTGTGACTGACACTTGTCGACAGGTTGAGACGCAAGAAGGTAGATTCCATCATCACACCATTTGGTTGCCTGGAGTAGTGGATCAGAAATGTGTTACAAGACAGGACCAATCCAATAAGACCAATCCAAGACAGAATGATATAATGGAAATGCCATTAACAATGATCCTACCTTCTCCAGGCTGGAGTGGAGCTCCATGGCTTTGAGCAGGTGGGCCTTTTTGGCCTTCAGAACAGCCCTCACGTCCTCACACACAGCTCTGAGCTCAGAGCATTTAGGCAAGATGGAGTCCACAGCATAGTGGGAGTTCTCGATAAGTTTGTCGCCCTCACCAGCCAGGGCCAGAGCTCGGTCCAGCACATCCTGCACGAAAACAGAGAAGTTACAGTTTAAAATGACAGTACCAGGGAAATGGGGGCTCACCTTTTGGGATGCAAAAAACTTTTATACTAGACCTGTGTATACATTTTGCAATTGCAAAGAAAATCCTATTCAAATCCAAGTACATTGATATTACATTTACATTTACAGCATTTAGCAGACGCCCTTATCCAGAGCGACTTACAATTGATACAATCTTACAATCCAAGCAATTGTGGGTTAAGGGCCTTGCTCAAGGACCCAACAGTGGCAGCCTGGCAGAGGTGGGATTTGAACCCTGGACCTTCTGGTCCATAGTCCAGCACCTTACCCGCTAGGCTACCATAGTCCCATGATATTACCATCAGTTTTACTGTTTGAGCAGGGTAAAAAAAATTAATGGAAGGACACAGACAAAGAACCAACATACAAAAGGGACTTAACAGAGTCTTAACATAAGGGACTTAACATAAGATATAAGAGAATAAACTAAATGATCATATTAAAGAGTAATTTGGCGACAGTGATACGCCTCTATCGCACCGAAAATGATCAGACAGGCTTACTGTTCATCAGTACGATTTGTCTTTTAATTCCTTCGCTCATCACTTCAATATTTTCTGATATAGACCAATATGTATGCTACAATCAAATACTTAATTACACAGCTAAGAACTATTAATAGGCTACAGAGTGCTGAAATCAAAAGCAGCCTACACACAGCAATACACAGTCAATCTGCATGTAAACATAACCACTGACTACCTTACCGGTGGTGTGCTGGCTTGCTTGTTAGCTCACGTTTGGACCAGAGACTGTTCTATTGATTTGTAACAATAAATGTAAATGCCGTTCATAAGTGCAAGTGCCTGTCCTATTGTAAGTAGTACTCCTTTGTTTGTCCTCCCACTACCTGTATATTCTCACTAACCTATAACTATATAAACTGGTTCACATTCATGCGTTGAGTCTGTTTCATCTGGCTGATCTTCCATGTTGTTCCAGGTTCATCTCATCATGCTCTTAAGTTTTACAGCTTTCCTCTAGACAGGGTCCTAACAGTACCTCACTGTATTTTCTGTAATTATTGTGAATTTCCATACATTAAAAATGCAGTTTCATTAAGAGATGTGTAGCTGGTAGTATTCCACTCATGTTTTCAGCAGCATCTTTGATGCATTTACATATCATTTGCCCAGATTTCTTGTAAAATACCCTTTATAGTTACATTACAGTAGCATAAAAAGAGCATGTGATGATGCTGATGCCCAGTCCAACGTTCAAATCGCTCAATGTCTTTTTTCCCAGAACATAATGCGCTCATTAAACGGCACGTAGCTGTACCTAAATAAAATGCAATTGCAATTTTATCAATATCATGCTCTTGCCAGGAAGCAAAACAAACAGCTTTATCTTACACAGAAACAGATATGAGAACTAGTAATTATCCAGCAGAAATGAATCCAGAGTTAATTTAAGCATATAACCTATAGGGAACATTTTACTATTTAATTACACCATGTCACACTTACTAGCTCATTACATTAATAAGGCTGACATGCAAGGCGTCTATCTAACTGGTTCATTGTACAAGCATGGTCACAAGGCTTCATCCTTTTCCATTTGAACCCTTTTTTTTTTACAAATGTATCCACACAGTCTTTATTCCAAATGGTAGAAAGGACAAAAATCCAGTCGAGCACATGGTATTTGGTGTATAAACATCTTCACATTTATCGGTGAGCAGGGAGCAGAAATCTGCTGTGTAGTACTGCAACGACTGCTCCCCTCCCCCTCAATCCTATAATACCAAAGCACAGTGCAACTGAGCTGCTGCAAAGGCCCGATCTCCCTTCTCCTCAAATTAATGGCACCCCTGCAGTTCAGCAAAGCCGAGTTTGGTTCAAACTGAGGGTGTTGAAAACTGTGCACCTTTGCCATGCACCATTCACGGAAGGCAGGCTGGTGAATTCTACTCACGAACCAAGACAATTCATTTCAAAAAACAGATTTAGCTGTGCTATGATGCTAATGCCATTATAGCATTATGTTAATGTGAACCTGCCAACAGGGACCACTGGATGTTTTCAATTTCTGTTTACCCCATTGCTCTTAACATAAAATGGATTAAGGATCTGCATATAAAATAGATAAAACTATATAATAAAAGGCATGAGTAGCTTGGACAAAGAACACACAGACAGAGGTTACTGCTGTGTCAGCCAGTGAATGCTATCTAGCTGATTAATGTCGGCCATCACACAAGTCTTTAGGAACTAGGTCAGGAAAGGGACTAGGCGGGAGGAAGACGCGCATAACACAAAGTCAGTGCTGTCACTATGATAGATGAGCTGTGTAACTTTCACTACGGCATTTTGAAATGTGCCGATTATTCATCATACTACACTAAGTGAAACACACACACTTTTCTTAAGCTGTGTTTGAAATAAGCAGAATGAAATTCGATTCAATTAAAACAGAATAAGCACATAGGAATCGCCGTGGACTATGATGTTTGCAGACGACATTGTGATCTGTAGTGAGAACAGGGAACAGGTAGAAGAGAACTTGGAGAGGTGGAGGTATAATCTGGAAAGGAGAGGAATGAAAGTCAACTGTAGTAAGACAGAATACCTGTGTGTAAATGGAACAGTCAGGCTACAGGGATCAGTGGTCACAAAGGTCCAGGAGCTCAGGTACTTGGGATCAACTGTCCAAGGAAATGGGGAGTGTGGAAAGGAGGTAAAGAAAGAGAGTACAGGCAGGATGGAGTGGGTGGAGAAGAGTGTCAGGAGTGCTGTGTGACAAAAAGGGTCGCAGCAAAAGTGAGAGGAAAGATTTATAAGAGAGTAGTGAGAGCAGCCTTGTTGTATGGCTTAGAGACAGTGGCCACTGACAAAGAGACAGGAAGCAGAGCTGGAGGTGGCAGAAACTTAAGATGTTGAGGTTCTCTTTAGGAGTGTCTAGGGTGGACAGGATTAGGAATGAGATCATCAGAGGGACAGCACAGGTTGGAAAAATTGGGAGACAAAATTCGAGAGGGAAGACTGAGATGGTTTGGACATGTGCAGAGGAGGGATAGTGGATATATTGGTAGGAGGATGTTGGAGATGGAGCTGCCAGGCAAGAGACGGAGAGGAAGACCAAAGAGGAGATGTATGGTTGTGGTAAATGAAGATATGCAGGGAGTTGGGGTGACAGTAGAGGACGTGGAGGACAGGGTGAGGTGGAAACGTTTAACTCGCCGTGGTGACCCCTGATAAAGGGAGAAGCCGAAAGAAGAAGAAGGAGGACATACTTGTTTAGGCTGATTTTGTCATGGTTCTTAGCTGTTGTCATTTATTTACAGGTATGTGCCATTTAACGTCCGCCCAATCAACGTCTGTTCACTTTAACAACCGAGGTCTTAAAAATTATAATAAATTACAATAGGAAATAAAAATCTCTTAACTCCAGATGTTGGGCCATTAACAGCTGGTTAACTCAACAGCCAATCAACACTGCGGATCCAACAGCAGAGGCGAGAGTTAGAGTTTAAGAAGAGAAGTTCTACTGGGATTCATAGGTGAATGTGCCTGTCCTATTGTAAGTTGTACTCCTTCGTTTGTCCTCTCACTACCTGTATATTCTCTCTCTCCTATAACTATATAAACTAGTTCACATTCACTCATGAGTCTCTGTTTCATCTGGCTGATCTTCAGCGTTGTTCATAATACTGTCTACAAGTGCATTTTGGTATCTGATAAACACAAGCATCAGGTCCATCAAACCATCCCCTAGACCGGGTGGTAACTGTACATTATTGTACTTTCTATAATTATTGTGAATTTTATTAACATGCTGTTGTAATCATTATTTGTCATTCAGTCTGTGCGTGGTTTTAACATTTTGACCGATCAGTGTTTACAAGCACAATACAATCTCATGTTCATTCATACTTACACAGGTTCTTTCTTCATGACTGGTCAGCTCTTTCAGGATGTGCTCACCATGGGCAGGGCTTATGCCCACCTCTGAGAAGCTGGATAGCTTGTCTGCTACCTGATCCAACTGGGCTCGAACCTAAACACAATCCCCACACCATTTGATCACAGTATAACACGTACACAAACAAAGCACCTAATGCAACCTAAACATACACAAACTGAAAAATAGGACAAAGCTGTTCCCATACCTCCTTGAAATTATGTTCAAAATGGCGGAGCTGAAGACACTGTTCGAGCTTGGTCTGGTGTCGCTCCCAGAAATCATCAAATGCTCTTTCTGTATCGTCCAACTGCCCGAGTAGCCTAGAGGTGGAGAAATGGGGAGAAAGTGAGAAACCCATGACTGAATGGTAACATTTTGCTATTAAAAAGCTAAACACTGTAATTTTATCTCAAACACTTGCTTTCATGCACATCTCACATTCAGATGAAGCCCATTCAGCAGGTAAGTTACCACAGCAGAACCACGTTCTGACTGTCCTAAAATAAACATCCTCTCCCTCCAGATCCATTCTAATGCATCACATTTCAAATGATATAACCTAGCCCAAAGACACATAAGCACAGTTCATACTTCAGACCTGGTTCAAAAGGTGCAGCACCAAACCAGGAAAAGTTACGTTCGCACGTTTGTGTGTGAGGATTGTATTTTAATAAGGTGTCTAATTAACTTTATGCCAAGTCATTACATAATTACAAACCTCTGCACTGTAGCCAAGTTCTCCAGCTCATCATGGTTCATGGTGTAGTCTGGATCTGCTACCAGTGGCTCATTGATACTCTCCAACAAACGTGCTCCCTGACTGAGTGCCACCTTCAGATCCTCCTGTAGTGAAAAACAGCAAAGGACGGGAAAAGGAGGGAAAGTGAGATGGGAAGGACATAGAAAAATGACGGATGGAAAAGAAGAATGGAAGGAAGGAAGGAAAAATAAAAAGAAAGTCACAAAAATAGACGAGGAAGGAAGGAAAAGCAAAAGAATGAAGAAAATAGAGAATGAATGACAGAAAGGATGAGAAATGATAAAGAAAATTGGGTTGAAGGAAGGAAAAAGAAAAAAAAAGCGAAAAGAAGGAAAGAAAAAGGGGAACAAGTAAATGGGGAAAAATAATGATTCAAAAGACAAGGGATGAAGGAATGAAAGATGGTAGAAAAAGAGAGAAGGACAGAAAACAGGAAAGAAAGATTGGGAAGGAAGCATGAAGAAAGCATGGAGGAAGAAAGACAAGAAGAAAAATGATATAACTTTTCAATAAAGCCCGCATTCGTGCACTTCAGCATGGCTTTCAGCTGCTTCTTCCTCACCTTCATCATCTCCTTCTTCTCTGTGTGAGTGCTTAGCAGGGTGGATGTAGCCTCTGCATTGTTGGGCAGCTCGGTTTCGGCCAGCTCAGTTCCGAACGCTTGCAGGGTCTGAGCTGTCTTCTTCACCATCAGAGCGAAACCTTCGATGGCCTAAGATGATATGCCCAAGCATGCAGTGTTTAAAGGCAATATGGGTAACAATGACCAAGATCCGGCATGGCATGTAAATCAAGACAACAAGCCCACTAAAACACTAAAACAACCACTCTCCTAAGAGCTTGTGAAATCCCACTGCACACTAGAGTAATAAAGTAAGATCAAGAATCCACTATTACATTAAACCACCGGCAGTGCACCAAACCATGAAATAAATCCCAGCACTTAATCATGGGGCCACAGGATCAATAGCGATCTGGCAGGGGTCAGTGCCTGGTGCACTTAAGGAATGTGTTTCATTCAAACTTTAACTACAAAATCTATAGCACTGTACTTCTACGTCTGTGTTATGGACTGTGGTAGCCTAGTGGTTAAGGTACTGGACGCTGGACCAGAAGGTCCAGGGTTCAAATCCCACCTCTGCCAAGCTGCCACTGTTGGCTCCTTGAGCAAGACCCTTAACCCACAATTGCTTGGATTGTAAGACTGTACCAATTGTAAGTCGCTCTGGATAAGGGCGTCTGCTAAATGAACCCTTAGAGTTGGAAGCATCTCCATCCATGCTCTCATAACACTGGGTGGCAAAATCTGAGAGTACTGGAGCAATAACAACTGTGTAAGAAATTCAGAATGCAAAGACAAGCATACATTGCAAGTGTCTTAAACCATTGCAGTATTTAGTGTGACCTCCCCTTACACATGAGCAATAGCAGCATCTGGCAGCTTCATCAGAATGTCAAGTTGACCTTTCTAGTCTGAAGTCTGAAGAAGCTGGATCATTAATAGTCTTTTTGGAAGGGTAGCAGCCAAGACACCACTTTTTCAGGAAGGGGGACAGGGTGAAAAGACTAAGATATGCTAAAGCTCACCAAGACTGGAATGAAGATCAGTGAAAAAGAGTATTAAGGAGTGACAAATCCAAGTTTGAATGTTTTGGGTCCAGTCGTTGACACTATTGTATTATACCATTGCTACAACAACAAATCTAATGGCGACCTAAGACTTTTGCACTGTACTGTAGATTAGGTTAGCAAATGCTGGTTTCAATTGAGTCTGATAATTTTACATTTACAGCATTTAGCAGACGCCCTTATCCAGAGCGACTTACAATTGATACAGTCTTACAATCCAAGCAATTGTGGGTTAAGGGTCTTGCTCAAGGACCCAACAGTGGCAGCTTGGCAGAGGTGAGATTTGAACCCTTGACTTTTTGGTCCATAGTCCAGTACCTTACCCACTAGGCTACCACAGTCCCATATGATACTTCATCAATCTGCTCATCATTTCACGCTCTCCATCTTTCTGATCTCTGTACTCACCGTGCGGTGTGAGATCCACTTCTCATGGCAGTACTCCTGAGTGCCCCCCAGTTCCTGGGTGAGTTGGGACCGGTCTATGTAATTGTGCAGTTCAGTCACTGAACTAAGCATGATCACCTACAACACACATTGTACATACTTTAGCACACAGCATGCTCCGGGGCACACACTAAGAGATTAGATATGTAATTAGTGTAGTAATGATGCACACTGGACCAGTGAATGAGTGTGTGCGCGCAAGGGCATTCATGCAGTTAATGAAGTGTGTAAAGCATAATGACAAAGTTGATGGAGAACAGTAAGACAAAGCTAGACAATATAAAGTAAGGCTTAAAAAAAAACTAAATTACCACGAGCTGCTTTCTTTCTTTCTTTTATGTTTTAAAGACTTTTAAAAAGTACAGTTGAACCCTATTATCCAAATGTACCTTATTGCTAAAAAAATCTTTCTAATAAAAATACAGTGGTATCTCGGTTCTCCACATTAATTCGTTCCAGAACTCCGAAAATGATGAGTACCGAGCAAATTTTTCCCATAAGGAATAATGTAAATTGAATGAATCTGTATATGCATTAATGGAGTTATTGTACAGGTGCTCCCTGATTTACTATGGGGATATGTTCATACGAATCCTAAGTTAAATGTATCATGAACCGAGGCGCTTAATATAGTCTATACTGTATCATAGCGGAGCCTGTTACATATTAACAATTACAATAACCTACAGTTGGCCAAAATCCTTAACACAAAGCTTATTTTATAATAAAGTGTTGAAAAATCTCATGTAATTTAGTGAGTAATAGATTGAAAGTGAAAAGTAAAGGCAAAACACTTTTATTGGTGAACTCAGAGCTTTACCTGCTAATGCTAACTGATAAGCCTGAAAGCCAAGAGGACTCAGTTCCTATTTTCCTTTCGGTTGGCTGTCATTACTAACTATTTTAGTACCCATGGAGGTCACTATATAAAGAAAATAAAGATAAACACAGCGGAGATCTTCACTGAGCGAGGGCTATTGTGAATCTGAATCACTGAACAACTGTGTACTGAATCATGAATCGAGTTTCGGCTGAAACAAGTCCTGCGGCTCGACTCGTACAAGTTTAAGCAAGCGTGCCGAGAACCGAGAAATGTTTTCTATCCAAAATACGTCGAGAACCAAATTCGAGGAGTTCTGAGTTGGTCAAGAACAGAGGTACCACTATATTCAGATAACTGGTGCTATATTTCTGTTATTTTCTATGTTGAAAGTTCCATCTGGCCTCTGTACATTCAAAACAACACTTGCAGACTGGGCAGGGCTCATACATCACATCTACCATCACGTGTACCACTAGGTAAGAAGTCGTCAGCTGCACCGTCTATTTTATAGAGATATACACATCTTATCTGCTAAAATGAAGTCATGCATGTACATGAGAATAGAATCACTTACCGGTACCTTCATTTTGAACTCATCTTTGTTTAACCTAAAGAAGAGGTCGAAGAGGGTGCGCTGCAACAGGGCAGTTGGCCGCAACACCAAGACCAGCTGCAGGATTCCTGGGAATGAGCCCTGTGAATCACACAGAAATTATGCTTAATAAATATTTGGGAAAAACATTTTTAATGTCATCCCCAAATGTAGTTTCTCCGCCAAGATGTCTGATTTTATGAATATAATGTAGCTACCAAGTGTACAACTACTAGTTTAGTAACACACAATCTTTGACAAAGTTTATCTGACAGATGTTTGTGTAGATTCCGACACTGTAAAGCACTCACTCCATAACTGCATCTTTGTCCACATAAGCACCAGACCTGGGCAAGTGGAATTGTATTACTTGTAATTAGAAGTAATTTGGGTGATAATATAGATACTATTACAGTTGTCTATCATCTGGAGATTGCGAGTTCGAAACGATGCCATATGAGATGATGCCAGAGCAACCTCTGGCTGGGGTCCAAGAGGGCATAATTGGATCTTTGGATGAGATAGATAATATTCTGGTCTGCCTTATCAACCAAAGTAACACTAGACAAACCAAGGGGTCTCTGAGCCTGTATGTATGGAAGGAAGACACTTGCTCTCTGTATTAAAGGTGTTATTCTGCCTAATGACATTAC
Organism: Ancistrus triradiatus; assembly: GCA_025084515.1. Classification (NCBI taxonomy): domain Eukaryota; kingdom Metazoa; phylum Chordata; class Actinopteri; order Siluriformes; family Loricariidae; genus Ancistrus; species Ancistrus triradiatus. Next base: position 90,225 of record JAJAGP010001828.1, on the reverse strand, counting down.
ATGGGGTAAAGACGAAAAAGAAAGGACAGTTATTGGTGACACGTGTCTGTAACGAGCAGGGGCTCATTCATCACACCCACCGTCACATTTACCTCCTGGTAACAAGTCTTGAGGAACACTACCTACTTCCATTATTTTCCCAATCCTCAGTCATTATAGTTGGTTCTCGGATCGGATAACAGGTGTGCAGACACCTTGTATATTATTGTGGGAAATCAAATAATGGGAGTTATCAAATGATAATGTGTATTATGCTAATTTGCAGTAATTCTTAACTGCTGTCTCTTTGACTGATTAAATAAAACATGATTAGGGGCACGGCCGCCTTCAAGACAGATTATTATGTAAACGTTTGGCACCTTAATGAAGTTATATTGCCGCAGAGGTTTGATGTTAAAATCATATAATTGCATTATATATGTATATGTGCTATGCAACGTTTCCATTACAATTTCTGAAACAGGACCTTAACCGGACATCACCATACTCGCATAGTAGTTTATATACTTTGCACGTAGTGTTTTATTTTAAGCATTAACATTATTTAAAACACAACGTGAAAACATTTAGTACAGGACTAACCAACACAGAAGTTATCTATGTATCTTTTATAAAACTTGAAACACTAACCAAAACCGGAAACTACTGCGAAACACTACAATGGTTCATTGCTTTACAGGTTGCGATTCTCGTGTCCGTCAGCAGGTGTCACAAGAGTTCACTTGTAGTAGTTTTCTTTTATCAGTCAAGAAAAAGATTGATTTAAGACTGTTATTATTATTCTTAAGACTTCAGCCATTAAAGCGAATGTTCGGATAGAGGTTAAACGGCACACACCTGTACTTGTAATTAGAAGTAATTTGGGTGACAATGTAGATCTGCGTGTTGTGTGTCATCTAGAGATCGTGAGTTTGAAACAATGGAGATGATGCCAGATGATACCGGATAATGCCATAGCAAACTGTGACTGCGGTTTAAGAAAGCATAATTGGCTCTCTGGATGGGATAGATGATGTTTTGGTCTGCTTTGTCAGTCATGGGATTCAGATTAAAAAGAGTTAAATGGTGTCTCAGAGGAACCATTAGCCCTCACCATTCCAGTTTGGTAGCTGGGCGGGAACTGGCAGCAACTAAAGTGGGTTAAAGTTTAAAATTGTTATGCTTTTAAAATGTACAAATGCTGTTTTTATACAACAACGTGTACAATCAGAACTTTTCCTCTGAGGCAAGTGAGTGATGATTCAGACATGCCACTTGCACTGAAATGGAAGCTGTTAAGTTTGTCTTATTGCTGATCTCTTATTGCTAATTTCTACTTAACTGCTTATATAAATGTCCAACAATGTTTCCCGAGGAAATCAAAGGACAGAAAACATAAGGATCATGCTGAATTATGAATAAGAAGGTACCTAAGAAGGTCTAATTGGCAATAATATGATAAAAACAGCAAAACCCTGCTTTGTTATTGTGTAACGAGCCAATGTTTTCATTATCATGTTTGCCTTTGACTGGTCTGCTTTCCCCTGACTGTCCCTCTCTCTCTCTCAAACGAAAACACACTAAAATAATTTCTGTTGCCATGACAACAGTCCTTCAACTGCTTGAGAGCTGGTTACATGCAACAATGGTCCCACTGCCCCCTCCTTCCTCCATGTGTGTATATTTGATCACATGGTTCATCTCCACAACTCCCTGTGCTCACCGACTGTTCATTATAAACCCTCCCACGGGGCGGGATGTCTCCTTAAATATTTATCAGCTAATCGATACTCAAGAGCAGCAAACCTCAGCAGTCACTCACAGGTGAAAGACAGAGGCAGTCAGTTAATCAGCCATCTGTGGGGCAGCTTCAGTCCTACATCTGCTCCGTGACGGCAAACGCTGGGTAGGGAGGAGCATTCTGGTGGATCGCACATGGCTGATTCCAAAGTCACCAGCACTGGCACACACACTGTAGTCTGCCATGTTGAAATGGCTCCAATACACAAATATGGCAGCCGCTTTTTCTCCTGGACAGTGTCGTTGTTTGTTTTGATTCTTGTTAAGTAATTAGATGGCAACTGGTTTTAAGGGGTAGCGAGTCTAATTAGGGTGTCGGTTCGTTAAACAAAGGCTTGGGACGATGGTGATAGAGGTAATGAGCACAGTAATTAACCTCAAATATGTTCAATACAAAACACAGGGAAGGGTACACTCACTCTGGTTTCTATATTCTGTATCATCAGACCCTGTTTCTGTTGTCTCTTCCTTCCTTTCGGTTTCTACAGGCTAATCTTCTTTTGTCGATTTTTTAACCAAATTTACATTTACAAAATATAAAAAAAATTCATCTTGGTCATTCATCCTTTGCTTACGTCTCCTTTCCTTCATTTTGCTGTTATTTGTCTCCTTAATTTTGACCTTTCAGGCTCCATTTTGGTTTTCAATTTCACCCTTTTAATTTTTTATTTTCACCCATTTTTATTTTAGCTTTACTCTTTTCTATCATCTTACTTTTTACTGCTCTTCATTCCATTGCTGTTTGATTTGTAGTCTCTTTCTTCTTTTTCATTCTTTTCCCCACCGATTTCTCCTTTTTCATTTCTATTTTTCCCCCCACTTCGTATCTCTTTAAATGTATACATTTTTCGTTTTTTTTATTTTTATTTTTCTGACCCACCCTCCTTTTTTGGTCTTTGCTTATGCAATCTCATTGCTTTAGTTCCTACTTTTCCTTTCTCCCTCTTGCCTTGTATTCTTGATGAGACTTTCCTCCCATAATTTTAATCTTCATTATTCCTTACTTAAATTTTATCCCATTTTCTTTCTTTCCATTGTCTTGTCTTCCTTATCCCAATTTATTTCTTGTTTCCTTTTATTATTTTTGGTGGTCACTTTTTTCTTGATTTATACTTGATTCATAATTTTCTGTATTCCTTTTATCTTTTACCTTAGATTTCTACTCACTCCTCACTACTCACTTTTCTAAAAAAACTTCTTCCTAGTTAACTTTCATATTTAGTTTTGCTTTATAACATTCACTTCTTGCTTCATTTCTTTCATTGTCCTTTTTCCCTTTTCTTTTCCTTGCCTTATTATTACATTTTACTTTACTTTTGATTTCTTCTTTATCTTTTCTTTTGTCCCTTTCTTCTTAAATATGCAATATTTAAAGAAATAACTCAATTCAAACCAAATATTTTATCAGTATGTACTACTTCCATTACTTTTGCATTAAAACCTCTTTGTTTTGGGCTAAACATAATTCAGCTGTCTCAACACGGAGGCGGTCACTGGCCCCTGACCTCTGATTACCATGAGAAATTGTCTTCCATTTGGGCGGATTGGCCACGCTTGCCCTGAACAAGGCAGCAATAACTGTCGTGCCACACGTGTCTCCTCTGCACACAACAGGAGAAAAAAGAGAGGCAGACTCCATTATCCCTCTTAATATGATCTGTTATTGACACACGTGCTGCCGGTACAGATCTGCCCTTTATTGTTCGAGCTTATGCTGGAACACAACATATGGAGTTTTGTAATTCATTGAATCCCTAGTACAGCTCCACACGGAAGAGCATAAAATGCACAAAAAGTACTTTAAATGATGCTAAATGATAAACCTTAAATCAACTTTCTCCATTTCTGCTCAAATGAATTCAAATTCTTCTTCATGTGGCTATGTGTGAGACCGAGAATGTTTGAGAGCGGTGTGGATGAATTATGAGTCTGGTCTAAGCCTGCTGCTGCCCAGAGCCGGTTTTAAATCATATCTAATCTCTTGCTCTTGCCCTACCTGAGAGACAGAAATGAAAGGGTGAGATGGATGGCTGATGACAACAGAAGTGACTGGTAGCAAGACAAAGATGGTGAAGGGAAAATGTCTGACCGGGATGTGCGTTTGGGGTGCATGTGTGAGAGAGAGTGATGGTGGTGGTGGACGGGGGTGTGGGGGGAGTGTCTGGTCTCCAGAGAGCAGCTGCCATCGCACAGACCCACCGCCACTCTAATCAGTACAAAGACGAGGACGAAAGCAGAATTCAATTAACACAGACCCTCACCCATACACACGACTAATACAATTACGCTGCTTTGTCTAAACTGGATTTTCCAGAGAGGAACATTAACAAATAATGATAGTGTGAGTTTGAGTTAATGGAAAACCAGCATTTTTCTCTATCTGCCACAGACAATAAGACACTTCCCTGCATTTAGGAAAAATGCTGTAGGCCTAACTGTCTTGGGGCATCAGGAAATGTTTATAATGTGCTAAACAGCTTTTGTTTTCACTACAACAAAGGTTGTTAAACGAATGAAACACGTGTTACACTAAAGCGTTCCACTGGTACCAAAATTGCAGTTGCCTTTGCCGATTTTTGGACGTTTTGTATGATCAGAGCAACACAACCACATTAATAATGCATAACCACAAATGGGTGCTTGGGTGGCACAGCAGCATTTGCTAGCCCACCACGAGTTCAAGTCCTGGCAGTGCCCAATTGTTCATAAACAGACATGACTCCCGTACCCGCAGCCCTCGCTTCCAAGGATTAAACAAAGAAAAATGGCCCATATTCTTCTATTATCCTGTAGTTGAGTCTGTAAGAAAGGTATTGTAATGTTCTTATTAGTACAGAGACTGTTTTTGATGCTTTGACTAGATAATGGTTTAAAAAACCCTAGGGTATGCCTATAATAACATTTACATTTACAGCATTTAGCAGACACCCTTATCCAGAGCGACTTACAATTGGTACAGTCTTACAATCCAAGCAATTGTGGGTTAAGGGTCTTGCTCAAGGACCCAACAGTGGCAGCTTGGCAGAGGTGGGATTTGAACCCTCGACCTTCTGATCCAGAGTCCAGTACCTTAACCACTAGGCTACCACAATCCCACATAATAACAGAAATCATTTCCAGCTAAATCGTCAGGGGATTTAACCCAGTGACCTACGGCCTATTTCTATGACCTTTCCTCTTGCTCCCTTGATCCTAGGGTGATGCTGTGTGACCTACTCAAACTGCAACTTTAAATACGATTCAACTAACGCCAAAGGCTGCCTTCAGTCCCCTTTAACTCTGTTTACACCCCTCAAAATGCACTGAACCCAATGGGCTGTATCCAGCTATTATTGTACACTACAAAGGTGACAGTGATGGAGTGGCTGTGACATGCCTTTAAGGCAGTGCCTCCCTTTGTAGATAAGAATAATTTTGAGCCACCCACTCTGACACAAGTACACATCTTTTGTGTGGAGAGACAACTTACTGAACAAAATAAGTGGCAAATCACCTTCACAGTGGAATTATTACAAGAATCATGCATTACATTAAAAAAACAACTCAGGGTAACTGCATTAATTGGCCTTGCTGTTCTGCCCCCCCACTTTGGAAACCACTGCTTTAAGGTATGTTAGGGGTAAAAAACAAAACTGATTGCCATGAGGTGCTGTGATATTTTGTCTGGAAACAGAACAAGATCTAGCTAAACTGATATAGCATTAGGTAGATGAATAAAAGGGAAAATAATCTCTCAAATAAGCCATGCAAGTTGCCAATGTTTCCACCTCACCAGAGGCTCTCCAGCTCTACAGAGTCCAGGCGAGGGCGTGGGTAGGGTCTGTGGCATATGATGCAAATCAGGAGGGCCCCTGTTACACATGCAATTTTAGCAGGGGAATCCAAAAGTTTGCATGTTCTTAGACCGTAGAGTCTGCCAACAGCTGACACTGCAGGCTTTATGGTATATTCATATATGCAGGGATATAAGGATATACATTTAATGAACAAAGAATATTCATTTTCTTATTTGTTTAATCCTTGGTCGGGGTTGTGGGAAAGCCAGCAACACCGGGCACAAGGCAGGAACAACCCTGCACAGAGCGCCGATCCATCACAAGGCAGACACACACACACTAAGGGCACATTAGAACCTCTAAACTCTAATCTAAAACACATCTTTGCACTGTGGGGGGACACCGGAATACCCAGAATAACCCACGCAGACACAGGGAGGACATGCAAGGACCCAAGTCGTTCCACCTGGGAGCGAACCCAGGGCATTCTTGCTGTGAGGCAACGGTGCTACCCACCAAGCCGCCGCACCATCCACAATGAATATTAAGGCAGTCTATTATTTAGAACAGTAGTATACTTGGAGGCAAGTGCAAGGATATACCCTCTGGCCTCTTTATTATGTACAGCTTGCTGTTACTGGGTTGGACCATACTTTTGGTCCATACCGTCATGACAGCATCATTCAGTTGCTGATGGATCCATGTTGTTTATGACCCTGACCGTACCATCCAAATGTCGCAGCAGTAATCGAGACTCATCAGACCTGGCAATGCTTTTCTAATCTTATATTGTCCAATTCTGGTGAGCCATGTGAATTGCCTCAGTTGTCTGTTCTAAATTGATTGTTATTGGAGTTACCGTTGCCTTTCAAACCAGTCTGGCCATTCTACTCTGACCTCTGGCAACAACAAAGCATTTTCACCCAGACAGCTGCTGCTCACTGGATATTTTCTATTTTCTTTTTTACCAATCTCTGTAAAACCTAGAAATTCCAGTAGATGAGCAGTTTCTGAAATACTCAGATCAGCCTGTCTAGCCCCAACAAACATGCTACATTCAAAGTCACTTAAATCACCTTTCTTCCCCATTCTGGTGCTTGTTTTGAACTTCTGCAGCTCGTCTTGACCATGTCTACATGCCTAAATTCATTGAGCTGCTGCCATGTGATTGGCTGATTAGATTTCTGCGTTACTGTGCAATACAGTGTAGTACCTAAACACCAATAACACTGACTTCACGATTCCTTCTTTTGTAAGCAAATAGAAAATCTAAATGCATTTCAAACTACAGCATTTTGGAAAGCCAGGTTCAGCATCAGCACAATTCCCAGTAAGGACCTTTTGGACAATTCCAACAGTGCTGACCAACAGTGCAGCACTTTAAATTCAAGCTGTACTGATTTTATACATTCTCCCATGGGAGGAATGTGAAGGAAAGGCGGTTTAAGAGACAATGAGAAGAAAAGAAAGCCACTGGATCCAGGGCTGAAGGTACAGCCATCAGTGTTCCACCTGCACTGATAAAGATCACTATTTCAGTAACGATTACTAGCTCCCCTGGTTATTGTACACGCTATGAACATGATGTGACACTGTGCCCCTTCACACAACTGTGTGAGTAATACAACCCCCCCCCCCCCTTTGGTGCTACAGCAGCCTTTGTTCTTCTAAGAGAGCTTTCCACTAGGTTTTGGAACATGACTGTGAGATTGGCTTCTGATAGACAATAAGCTTTGGCTCACTTTTGGCATTACAGTTAAATTACATTTTCAATGTGTCTGATGGAGTTGAGGTCAACGTTCTGTGCAAGCCAGTCAAGTTCTCAATCAAAGTTGGCAAATCAATTCTCAGTGGACTTTAAGGACAGCGGGGTAGAAAGTTAATGAACTGACCCGTTGGAAGAGGAAACATACTGAAGGTACTGTTTGCCTAAGGAGAATCCAGACATTTCTCATTTATATCATGAATGTGTTACAAATTAGTATGGCTGAAATAGCAGAGCTCAATAATTAATAGGGGTGTCCACAAACTTTTGTCTATATAGTGTAGCAAACGTTTCTCATAGACATGTATGTTAATATTCTGGTCCTTCACGATGCTGGCTGAACAGTTTTGGTTTGACCACTCTCAGCCTAGTAGTGACACTGAGCATCATTTGCAGTAGATTCAATCTAGTGCCGAACCATGGTCCAAAAAGTCCCATTTTTTAAAAACCTTACTGAAGTACACTGTGCAAAAACAAACAGAGTCACCACCATGTAAAGCCAGGTCCAATATGGCAGGGTCTTAACATTAACAACACGAGAAGATGTTTATCTGTTTTCAATTAACATACATTAGCATGTGTTTGCATTCATTAATATTTTCTAGCTATTTGCATGAGTCTGTTTGTATTGGCAATTCGGTATGAATAACAGAGCGGAATAACTGGAGCTGTTCACTGGTCCATGGTGCTGAAAGTGTCGTATCAGATGAGCTGTAAGAGAACCCTGAATCCAAAGCAACCCTTGCAAGTGCAAGCTGTATTCTGTGCATTTTAGCAAACAGTACAATAGACCTCATCTCCAGGAGTTCTTTTATTACTAGTGAGAATCGCCAAACTAACTGGTTCACCAAGTCTTATTTTTACATTTCATTTTCTAGACTGTTTCACCTAGTTTCACCTTTTAGGGACTGTGGTAGCCTAGCGGATAAGGTATTGGACTATGGACCAAAAGGTCCAGGGTCCAAATCCCACCTTTGTCAAGCTGCCACTGTTGGGTCCTTGAGCAAGGCCCTTAACCCACAATTGCTTGGATTGTAAAGAATTGTATCAATTGTAAGTCGCTCTGGATAAGGGCGTCTGCTGAATGCTGTAAATGTAGTCTATTGTAAGTGTTTGTATTATGAATTCAAAAAGTATGTCAAGTTGAGTCACGTTTACACTTTGTTAATAGCATAAAGAATTAGCAAGCGTAATAAGGTGACTGGGGTATAGAATGATATTTTACTATCTTAACTGCCTTCTTCATTTTCCATATTTCCATATTTTAATACATTGTCCTAATAATTATAATACCGAATAAATAATCTGTGTTTTATAGATTGTATTGACATCTGAATGACAGAAAACACCACATTTCTTTATTTTATGTACAATTCTGTTATCTCAGTGCTTAAATATAGATATTTTTATCATTTCCCCTATGCTTTAGCAATATCCACAGAGCTTGAACAGAACAGCAGAACTATAAATATACAAAACAGTAAATAGTCTAAATCCATTTACAAATAAATGTAGCACAGTCAAATTAAATGTTTCCATTATTTGCGAGCGTGACCCAATTCTAGCAAGACTCTCACGATTCCGACACTGGAAATTTGTCTGCGACTGTCACATGGCTTGAAAAGTCATTTGGTGTAAGGCTGGCATTACTGATACAGCGATCCCCATAATCTGAAGTCATGGAACCATTGTGAGACCAAAACCGAAGTCATGGAACCAATGTGAGACCAAAACCGAAGTCATGAAACCATTGTGAGACCAAAACTGAAGTCATGAAACCATTGTAAGACCAAAACCGAAGTCATGGAACCATTGTGAGACCAAAACCGAAGTCATGGAACCATTGTGAGACCAAAACCGAAGTCATGGAACCATTGTGAGACCAAAACCGAAGTCATGGAACCAATGTGAGACCAAAACCGAAGTCATGGAACCAATGTGAGACCAAAACCGAAGTCATGGAACCATTGTGAGACCAAAACTGAAGTCATGGAAAACCAATGTGAGACCAAAACTGAAGTCATGGAAACCAATGTGAAACCAAAACTGAAGTCATGGAACCAATGTGAGACCAAAACCGAAGTCATGAAACCATTGTAAGACCAAAACCGAAGTCATGGAACCATTGTGAGACCAAAACTGAAGTCATGGAACCAATGTGAGACCAAAACCGAAGTCATGAAACCATTGTGAGACCACAAAACCGAAGTCATGGAACCAATGTGAGACCAAAACCGAAGTCATGGAACCAATGTGAGAACAAAACCAAAGTCATGGAACCATTGTGAGACCAAAACTGAAGTCATGAAACCATTGTGAGACCAAAACCCCCGAAGTCATGAACCAATGTGAAGACCAAAACCGAAGTCATGGAACCAATGTGAGACCCAAAAACCGAAGTCATGGAACCAATGTGAGACCAAATCCGAAGTCATGGAACCATTGTGAGACCAAAACTGAAGTCATGGAACCAATGTGAGAAAGCCAAAACCGAAGTCATGGGAACCATTGTGAGACCAAAACTGAAGTCATGGGAACCAATGGTGAGAACCAAAAACTGAAGTCATGGAACCAATGTGAAACCAAAACTGAAGTCATGGAACCAATGTGAGACCAAAACCGAAGTCATGAAACCATTGTAAGACCAAAACCGAAGTCATGGAACCATTGTGAGACCAAAACTGAAGTCATGGAACCAATGTGAGACCAAAACCGAAGTCATGAAACCATTGTGAGACCAAAACCGAAGTCATGGAACCAATGTGAGACCAAAACCGAAGTCATGGAACCAATGTGAGACCAAAACCAAAGTCATGGAACCATTGTGAGACCAAAACTGAAGTCATGAAACCATTGTGAGACCAAAACCGAAGTCATGGAACCAATGTGAGACCAAAACCGAAGTCATGGAACCAATGTGAGACCAAAACCGAAGTCATGGAACCATTGTGAGACCAAAACTGAAGTCATGGAACCAATGTGAGACCAAAACCGAAGTCATGGAACCATTGTGAGACCAAAACTGAAGTCATGAAACCATTGTGAGAAAAGAAAATCCAGTACAGAAAAAAGATGCATCCAGATGCATCGATAATCGCTTATAATAACATTAATCAAATTGCCTAGCGATTCCCACCCCTAGTAGATTCTAGTGAACCGGGGACCATGTTGCACACACAGTAATGTTATTGTGCTGACTTTGATATCCCTATACCAAGTATGATCATACAGAGTGGCCATTCATCATTTCCCCCCAGCAGCTGCACCACTGACAAATTCCAATTAGGCATAGCTGAATAACACAAAAGAGTTAAGATAAGAATCTGGGATGAATTATTATGTTTGTGTGCATGTGCGAGACAAAAGAGATGCCTTATTGTTTCTTCCAAACAGATGTGCTATGGGATACAGGTGTGGAAACTGCAGGTAATGTAAAACAAACACACACAAAGAGACAAATAAAAAGAGGAGGAGGCTCCAAACAGTGCAATATCAAGAAATTGCTGTAGGCTTGGTCATTACAAAAGCAAGGGGAAAACACAATCTGTTCTTAGGGTTTAAAAGGGAGGGAAAAAGTGACATCACCATGTAACACTTCCATTTACTGCATGTCAAGTCAAGTCAGATCTATTTATATAGCGCTTTTTACAATGGAGCATTGTCTCAAAGCAACTTTACAAGTTTAGATTATCTCCTAATAACTACGTCCAATCCCAAATTGAGCAAGCTTAGGGCGACAGTGGCAAGGAAAAACTTGGAAGAAACCTTAGGAGGACCAAGACTCAAAAAGGGACCCAACCTCCTTGGGCGGAGGTATGTGTAAATGTAATGTTTGAAAAGTGTGTTAGAAAAAGCAATCCACTGAATGTTATGGGCTACATCTCAACATGACAAAGACACTGGGATAAAGCAAACGGCTATTGAAGTATCTTCCCAAGGAAGCTGAACATGCTTGAGGTGACCACTTAGACTAAATCGTTGAGAGAAAACATTATTAGTAGTAGTATGGATATGAAACACATATACACAGACACACACCACTTGGAAGTCCACACGACAGCTCGCATTTTTCCATTTCGGTAACATTTCCATTTCCATTTATCTGTCCTACTACCCATTCTCCTCTTCCAAAATTCATAAATGTTATATGAACGGCAAATTTGCATTTCTATAACATAGTCAATAATGTATGGTGTGACCAGATACTCCAGTACAGTGGGGGAAATAGAAATAATCCAAAGGACTCACCAATGCTGATATATCAACCACAATAATAGGCTACTCACATATCAATAGCAAAAGAAAACCTGGAATGCCCTGCAGCTGTGCCATTACATTTGGGTTACTCAAGCTCATTATTAAGGACACCCCGATCTCTCACTTACTGCTTTCTTTATACATGAGATCATACATGTCTGTGATGGGTTGGTTATCAACAGGACAAATGCATTACCATGGACTAATAATCCATTTAATTTACACATTCACGATGGACAGCCCAGATGTTACACATCCAAAGCAATACAGAGTGCATTACCATTACATTTCTCAGAACAGATCCACTGAACGCTGTTAATCAGATTAGCACCTCTCCCCCACCGACCAAGTAAACACACACCCCCTATGAAACACCCCCTGTGGATTCTGCTCTTGCTGACAGCCTAACAAGTCCACTGAGAGTAATTCCAGGAAGTCCCCAAATGATGGCCATCCATATGATCTGTCTTCACTTCTCAACTCAACTTTTAAACGATTACTTTACTTAGTCAAGTGCTATATTCATGATCATGTGTGGAACTACATAAATAGAGCAAACGCACAATACGTAATTCCAGCATTATTAATGTACATAGGAAAGCTTTAACGTGGAGCGTCACACAACATTATTCTCAGTCGTGACGTGTATTTACAAGGTAATATATTCACATCCACTTTGAAGACCATTTATTAACATCATATGGGTAGTTTTTGGAAGAACACGCTACTGTCCTTAATTAATTTTGTAGTGTATACATTTCAGACATATGTGAATGTGTATACACACACACACACACATATCTATATATATATCTATATATTTTTTATATATATATATATATATATATATATATACACACACACACACACACACGTGTGTGTATACACACACATAAAACACACACAAAGACCACGTGTGTGTTCTTTGTTCCTCCCTCTGTATGGTTCTCTCTCTCGTCTCTTCTTCTCCTCTCCTCTCTCTCTCTCATATCATCGTCATAATCCAACTCACCCTAGAGAGATAGATATGGTATCTATATATAGAGAGATAGGATATACCACCACACACAGGTAGGGGGGAGATATAGAGAGAGAGGAGGAGATCAGAGCTATAAGATAGATATAGATATATAATATATATATATAATAGAGAGAGAGAGACACACACACACACACACACACACACCACCACATATAACACTGTGGTAAGATATATATATATATATTATATATATATACACATACATAACATACCACAGATATACAATACACACACACACACACATACATACGACACCACACACACACCACACACCACACACACAATTATATATAGAGAGTGGAGTTGTGTAGGGTGTGTCTAGAGATAGATGAGAGAGAGAGAGAGAGGAGAGAGAGCGAGAGAGAGAGAGAGAGGAGATATAATTATATAGTAGATGGAGACACACAAACACACAACCCACACCAACCACACAACAACACCACACAACACACACACACACACATGATAGGAGATATAGATAATATAGAGAGATAGATAGATATATACCATCATATATTATATATATATATATATATTATATATACACTACCTACATACATACATATATACACACACACAGCACACCACACACATATATATACAACCCCTGGCAAAAGATGGAATCACCAGTCTTGGATGAGCACTCATTCAGACATTTTATTCTGTAAAACAAACTCAGATCAAAAACATGATACAATAATAAGGTCATTCCAAAGTGCAACTTGTTGACTTTCAGGAACACTTAAAGAAATGAAGAGAAAACATTGTGGAAGTCAGTGAATGTTACTTTCATTGACCAAGCACAGGGAAAAAAATATGGAATCACTCAATTCTGAGGAAAAAAGTATGGAATCATGAAAAACAGATAAACAAAAGACCATTCAAAATACATCACTAGTATTTAGTTGCACCACCTTTGGCTTTTATAACGGCTTTCAGTCTCTGAGGCATGGACTTGATAAGTGACAAACAGTATTATGCATCAATCTGGTGCCAACTCTCTTTGATAGCAGTTGCCAGATCAGCTTTGCAGGTTGGAGCCTTCTTGTGAACCATTTTTTACAATTTCCACCACAGGTTTTCAATTGGGTTGAGATCTGGACTATTTGCAGGCCATGACATCGGCTGAATGTGTCTTTCTCCAAGGAATGCCTTCACTGTTTTTGTCCTATGGCACGATGCATTGTCATCTTGGAAAATTATTTCATCACCTCCAAACAGCTGTTCAACTGAAGGGATGAGAAAACTGTCCAAAATCTCAATGTAAACTTGTGCATCGATAGAAGAATTAACCACAGTCATCTCCCCAGTGCCTTTGCCTGACATGCAGCCCCATATCATCATATTTCTTCAGGCAGGCCTCTTCATAAATCTCACTGGAACAGCACCAAAAAAAAGTTCCAGCATCATCACCTTGTCCAATGCAGATTCTTGACTTATCACTGAAGAAACTTTCATCCAGTCATCCACAGTCCATGATTGCCTCTCCTTAGCCCATTGCAGTCTTGTTCTTTTATGTTTAGGTGTCAATGATGGTTTTCTTTTAGCTTTCCTGTATTGAAATCCCATTTCCTTTAGGCGATTTCTAACGGTTCGGTCACATACATTGGCTCCAGCTTCCTCCCATTTATGCTTCATCTGTGTAGTGGTACTTTTTCGATTTTCAAGACAAATGGCCTTAAGTTGTTTGTCTTGACGCTTTGATGTCTTTCTTGGTCTACCAGTATGCTTGGCTTTGACAACCATTCCATGCTGTTTGTATTTGGTCCATATCTTGTATACAGCGGACTGTGAACAGCCCACATCTTTAGCAACCATTAGTGAAGAGTTACCTTCTTCAAGAAGTTTCACAATCCTCTCTTTTGTTTCAAGAGACATTTCTCTTGTTGGAGCCATGGTTCTTTCCACTCCACTTCGTCCAGCAACCCTCCAAGGTGTCATGACTGCAGGTGTTTTTAACTGCAGACTAACGAGCAGATCTACTCGTTACCTCCAATTTGAGTGATTCCATAGTTTTTTCCTCAGAATTGAGTGATTCCATATTTTTTCCCCTGTGCTTGGTCAATAAAAGTAACATTCACTGACTTCCACAATGTTTTCTCTTCATTTCTTTGAGTGTTCCTGAAAGCCAACAAGTTGCACTTTGGAATGACCTTATTATTGTATCATGTTTTTGATCTGAGTTTGTTTTACAGAATGAAATGTTTGAATGAGTGCTCATCCAAGACTGGTGATTCCATACCTTTTTTGCCCAGGGGTTGTATATATATACACATAATTAATATATATATATATATTCTATATCTATATCTAGATATATAATATATATATGTTTGTTGGTGGTGTGTGGTGTGTGTGTGTGTGTATATAATATATAGTATATAATATATATATATATCTTTCTCTCTCTCTCGTCTGTCTGCCGCACTTCCCGCGCGCGCCCTCCGCGCGCGCGCTCTCGCGCGGCGCGCGCGCGCTCGCGCGCGCTCGCGCTCGCGTGTCCTCCCCTGATCTCTTGTTCCTCTCCCCCCTCCCCCTCACCCTTTCTCCCATAAAATCATTCATACAAAAATCTCCACTTACTAATATACCTGATGGGCAAATAATGGACCTCATGGCCTCCCCAAGCTTATATAATCAGGTTGACATATCAACAATAACAGGCTATGCACCCGTATCAACAGCAATAGAAAGCCTGTAATGTTTGCAGTTTAGTTATTCAAGCTCATTATTAATGACAACCCAAGCTCTCATTAACATCAATCGGCTACAAAGCCCCCTACATTCAGCTAATACAACAAATAGTATGCAAGACGTCTCTTCTTGGCCAATATCCTGATTATAATTTACATTAGTGGTCTGTTTATTACGCATGTACTGTGTTGTTTTGGGGTAACAATACATAGTTTTATGCAAGCGTCTGATGCGGTGCTTTCCAGCCAGGTTGGGAGTCAAACAGACAAATATTCGGCTGTGTCTGAGGTAGGGGGTGATGCAATCCCATTTTTTAAATTCCATTGGGAAAATTTCAGTCATCTTTGGAGATGAACTACTAATGTTTCGGTAAGGTCTTAATGTTATTGGCTTGGTAATGATATTTAGTAATATATTTCGATTTGCTAAGCTTTTGAACAAATTGCCAAAAAGACAAGGGATGTAAATGATTAGAAACTGCTCATAAGAAGACATTTCTTACTGTGTATTTACAAACACATTACATATCAGTTACTGTGACTAACCAATGGTGATGTAAAGGTACTGCCACCTTGATCTCACAGAACGAGTCCAGCACTAGTGATGCACACGTGAAATGAGGAACTAAAACTGAGAATATATTTGGTCCTGCTAATATTGTGGACATGCTGATAGCTCGACACAGAGCCTAGAGCAGTGGCCTTGTTTTAACCAGCTGCGCAAACATGGACACGTGCACACGCTGGATACAATAAACATCAGCCCACATTTCCATCCAATATTCCACAATCTAGACTTCCTCGCAGACACTCAGCGGTACGGACATACACGATGCATGAAGAGCACACCCACTTACCGCGATGCGCAGTAGCGTTCCTTTCACCGATGCCCATTTGTCTTGCCTGCGGTCGATGACCAGGATGAAGCCAACTCCTGAAGCGCTGAGGCTACAAAGCAGAGCAGCATGGTCACCATGGTAGCATGTTCATGGCTCTCATTGCATTCCCTCACACGTTGTCCCTACACTCAAATCTACCAAAGAGAAGAGCCTATACACAGCTAAACACACCATTTATAGCTAAACATACTACAACCTGCAATTAGTTAGTTAGCCAATCAAGGATCTTAAGAAATCTGCTTCAGAAATCAAGAAAGTATCAGCATAACAATGGCTAACTGACAATTACTGTAACTACAGTGCAGACAAAAGTGTTCAGGCCATATAGGAACAAATAGTAAGAACAGTAAATCACATCTTTCACTTTGTACAACACAATCCCTTATTCCTTTAAATTACTCAGTCACAAATGACTTCTTCAGGTGGATGGATTTAACCCCAACAGACTAAGGATACATTAATTATTAACCAAACACGACAATTTCAGCAACATTTAGACAAAAGTATCTATTCTAGAATCCATCTATACAGTCCTGCCTGTGTAACCTAATGAAACACAAAGACAAATAAAAGCTGTTGATTTAACACACCAATATGACACTTGGGCTTAAATAATTAAGCCAGTAGAAAAAAATGACTGCACAGCTTTAATCCAAGTCGATCAGACGTACGAATCTTAGTGTGGATCGCAGCCGTAGTGACAGGGTGTAGAGATGCTGAGCTGGTTACTACATCCATGACCGGGGACAGTGCCTGTTCACTCCTTCGGCAGCGTCGAGCTTCTTCGGCATGATCCCAGCAACATCCATCCGTTTTCACAAAAACAGCATCTTGACAGAAAAGCTGTTCTTAAAAATATGAACAAGACTTGAGCCTGATGAAAAGGCGTTCTTCATGGAAGCAGGATGATGAACTGTAAATCCCTAGATCCACAAATGCTTCCTCCAGTCTGTGTGTCCCTCTACCCTGTTTACGGCTGCAGTGCCACTACAGGCAGCACCATCAAAGCAGTCCAGTCTGCCTCCCCGCTCAATCCAACAGCCAATCCTGCATCATCAGGTGCTTCCTTGCAGCCAATGGCAGCCCAGCGTGGATGTGATAGACAGCCCAGCCCGCAGGCACGCCTGAATTGCTAATGTGGATGGTAGATTGGAAGGAGGGAGTCAGAAACATATGCAGAATATGCCTGGTGAAGCTGGTGAGCAAATAACTGCTGACACCAATATTTCTAAGGCCGCCATGATGGGAACCGTGCTTTTGCACCTCGTCGAACAGCTGAGTTCGATCATTTCTTCTCCCTAGCTACCATACGGCTTAAAGCTCCTTCTCTTCTCTGCATCTTCACCCCTCCTCTTCCCTGTACTCTACTGCTCTGGTGGAGGGAGAATAGAGAAGTAAGGAGAGGGGGAGTGGAAGGGCGAGATGCACTTTCTTCAGTACAAGTGGCCCTGCTTTGTAAACACACAGCATGGCTGAGCCTTCATGACTGATGATGTGTTTCCAGTGCAGGCCCCCAACCACAAGATCCTCCTGATCAGTGTTCATTAACCTCTATTCAAAGACTCGAACTGCATTAAGCTGTGGTTACCGTCTTCATCCTCCAGTCCTGCACATCCGTCTCCCAAATCTCTGATGAATCTCATAAGAATATTCAAATGGGTTGGCCAGAGAAGAAGATGGTTGTTACAGGACAACTGATGTTCACTGTTATGCATTCTTTGCAGTTTAAGTAAACACCATGCACTACTCGAAAATGACATCAAAACATGAGTACCATGTGCTGCAACAACAGCCTTTGTTCTTCTAAGAAAGCATTCCACTAGATTTTGGAACATTGAAGTAAACGAGCTCATGAAGAGGTTGCTGTCAAAAACCACATAGGCGAACTTTGTTAAGCCAACTACACAAATTGGCAAGACCCTAAAGGCACAGAAAATCCATATTTCTCCCTCAGCTATTAAGAGAATAGATCAATGCTTTGAAACCACTGGTGACGTTGCCAGTTAGAAAAGATCTGGATGTCGCAAAGCCTCTTCAAGCAGAGACGACCACCTGATGAACAATTCTCAAAGATTGGAAATAAGTCTTAAACTCTCAGCAGAATTCAAGACTCTTTTGAGAGGAGCAATAACCAGAAAGTTGTCTGATGCAGGTTTTATGTCTAGATGATGTGTTTGAAAAGTCATTGCTGTCTAAGAAAACATGAAGGACAGAATGAAGTTTCTTGCAGAATATGGATAGTTGGATTTAGAGTGGTGTGGACTGATGAATCACTATGTGATTGCATGCTGATTTTCCAGAGAGGTGTCTTTGAAGAACTGGTGGAAATGCAACAGTTTATGCATCTGCTCTTTAATTACGCATAGAGGTAAATGTTTCATGTTTGTGTGGAGCCATTTCCAGCTGCTGGTGGTGGTGAGATGCTTCACTGTGAACAGTCAATTTGGATGACATGAGAGTATTGCAGAAAGGCCTGCTGCCCACGATCATGTTACTTGCAAAGACCACCAAGAAGCAGCTAGAGTCCATCTGACTCATGTTTTGGACTGGTCAGTTCAGTTTTGAGCCCTATGGAGAATATTGATTCTCACATTAAACATTTACAGCATTTAGCAGACGCCCTTATCCAGAGTGACTTACAATTGGTACAGTCTTACAATCCAAGCAATTGTGGGTTAAGGGCCTTGCTCAAGGACCCAACAGTGGCAGCTTAGCACAGGTGGGATTTGAACCCTGGACCTTGTGGTCCATAGTCCAGGACCTTACCCACTAGGCTACCACAGTCCCAAACTAGCTGACACAAACTAGCTGGGAAAAATTTTCAACTACTGGTCAACTACTGAAAGCCATTACAATTGAGTGGCACAACACTGACTCTTCTTTTTGTAAAAACATATCCACGTTTACTCTCAAGACCTACACTTTAAGGAAATAAAGAAAAGCCACACCATACAGGTTACTTTAACTATTGGTTTAATTTCCTGACAAATTCTTTGCTGTTAAGACCATTAACCGCTCAATGTTTGGGCTATTTTGGGTTTGGACCTTTTTTGCCCAGGAGTGTACATGTATATCCCACATCAAAATCTTCCCCATCAAGCCCCATCAAGTTAAATCTACATCAGCACTCTATTTTAAGCTTTGAAACCTCAGGCAATTAGAACCTCCCTCCCTCCCTCCCTCCCTCCCTCCCTGCGTCCGATGGTTGTTCCTGCTATAAGAGAACATGGTGTAAAAAGAGACAGAGAGACAAGGGGGAGAGAATAATAAAGCAAAATATACAAATGCCGTCCTAAGCATTGGTCAGCATTGGGGTAATGATAATTAGATAAGTTAGTTCTGCAAAACATATTTAAAAATGACCGAACATGACATTTTTCCATCACTGCACATAAAGAATGAAATTAAATGCAGATTTATGTTCATGATCAGACAGTCTGACTGGACAATCATAACTATGAATACAATGATTCAGTGCTTACACTCACAACAACTGAAATTGTATGCAAAATTAAAAAATTTTTGGAAATAAAATAAAGGAAAAGCAAAGAATCAGTGACCTCTGCTGGCAGGATCTGGGTACAAATATGAATTATACATCACTCATTCACTCAGTAAAATAAGCCATACATTCTCTAATGCTGGTATTATAATGAGGATACAGTACAATCGCAGAGAAGCCTGGATAAGTGTGTCTACTAAATGACTAAAGGTAAAAAGTAAACAAACACCTCATGGGTACACACTCTGCTGCACCCCATGAATGTTTCTGTACACACCTCAGAACTTCTGTGACTTTGATCGAGACAAAGTGGTGGTAACAACAGAAAATGAATAAATAAAATAACTCTCAATTCTAAATACACACAGGTTTATGTCATTCCACCAACATAACACCAAAGTACAGTACTGTGCATAAGTATTAGGCCACCATTATTACATCTATTATTATAGTTTTAGCAATGGTATAATGACCATATATGACATACTGTCGACGACTGAAAAACTTTCAAACTTGGATTCGTGACTCCATAATTCTGTTTCCCATTGATCTTCATTCCAATCTTTGTGAGGTTTAGCATATCTTAGCCTCTCACCCTGTTCCCCTTCCCCTCAGCTACCCTTCTGAATACACCATTTTGATCAAGCTTCTTCGGACTGTAGAAGGGTCTACCTTGCCTCCTGACGAAGCTGCCAGACGCTGCTGTTGCTCAAGTGGAAAGGAAGGTCACACTAAATGCATATAGAATATGTTTATTTCCACATTTGTTTCTGTTTTTTAATACTGCATACAAATTCCTGTATTTTCTGGTTGTTTTTTAATGAAGAAATTGAGAAACAATTATATATGGTTATTATACCATCCCTAAAACAATGGTATATCTAATCTAGTGGTGGCCTAAGACTTTTGCACAGTACTGCATGTCAGAGCATGCATAGTCCAGGTATGAATCTCTAACAAGCGATGTTTCATGATCATCTGTGAGAAAATGAGAAATGGTGAGAACAATCATTAAACCATTTAAATGGATGGCTGGGTTATGGTCTGCATTTTCCTAATTGACCGAATGGTACTCGTCCAGTATGAATGAGCTTAGAAATACACACCTGGGCACGCTGGTCAGGTATGTCAGCACGTTGTCAAACTCCTGTTCCTCCAGTTCGGCAAATGTAGGAAACTCTGGAAAGACGATAATGGGACTACCTTTCTCCCCTCGGCCTCCTGGGAAACAGAGAGACAGGAACCTTAAGTGCTCATAGATAGCGTTTATCATGTAAATATGTACAGTACACTAAAATTAAAGCGAATAATGTTAATGTTAAAATGTTAATCCTAACTTTAACTGCTCAGAATGCCATAGCGCAGAACGTGAACAAGAACCATCCACCAGGGGGCGCATGCACAGCTCCCCACTGTACCGCTGTACACAGTGAGGACCTTGTCGTGCTTGTTGGCAGATTTTTGAAAACACAAAGCGTAGCAAATTCAGAGGGCTTAATAATGATGAAGAATATTCTAAATACAAAACAAGTCAAATCCATTATATGCATGCACTGCCCTTCAAATACGCCCTCCAGTTACCAGCCTTTGTTCCTGCTCTCACTTAAACAAATACAAATCTCCCAAATTAGAGATTTATGGTCCGACAGGCTCACCCACACAAATACAAAGGAGGCCTTGAGGGACCCGGCAGTTGGTGAGTGATGGCTTTGGCTCCACTCATGCTCTACATGTTCATCATAACATTAAGGCCTTGCTTAAGACGGTCGCTTGGGATTATCTGCATCATCTATCATATTTTCATGGGACTGAAGTATGAACAGTCAGCAATGATGGGGCACCGAGTGTACAATGACAGATTTGCAGTACATGTGGGCTGCAGTGCACTGAGATTAATAGAGCTGGACCTTTACTACACTGCGGCAATTCATGGACTGTCTAGAGAACCCAGACTCCAAAATAGCCCTTTTTAACCCACACAATTCTGGTGCTGGTACCCGATCTGGAACAATGCCATGTTTCCCACTGGCATGCAAAATGCTGCTGTACTGGAATCAAGAACTGGCGATGTAAGGAGTTTTGGGGCAGGTTTGGTGCAGTGACAAAAATAACTTTGCCTTATTCTGAGATAAGCAACACTGTCTCGGGTCAGTTCATGGCACAGTCTGTGTAATCTAGGCTGATAAAGTGTTCCCTATTTGCAGTCTGCACTACTGTACTTTAGGACAATTTTTGCCATATACCAGTGGTTCTCATATTGGGGGGCGCAGAGCTTTTGCAGGGGGGTGCAGCAAGGCAAATGAATGAGACATGTTTACATTCCCATTTACATGTACAGCATTTAGCAGACACCCTTATCCAGAGCGACTTACAATGGGTACAGTCTTACAATCCAAGCAATTGTGGGTGAAGGGTCTTGCTCAAGGACCCAACTGTGGCAACTTGGCAGACGTGGGATTTGAACCCTGGACCTTCTGGTCCATAGTCCAGTACCTTATCCACTAGGCTACCACAGTCACAGTTTAAGATATATAAAGCATGTCACTGTTTATTTGGGTTAATTTAAGGTCACCATCAGCATCAGTGGCCATTTTATTAACAGACACAGAAGGTTACATTGAGACTAGTCATGTATACACTCAGATCGGGCCAATTTAGGGTAATCAATTAACCTAATTCACGGCTTTGGACTGTGCGAGGAATCTGGAGTAGATCCACTGTAATGGTAATTTGTCACTTTATTGTGTTTGGTATGAAATGCAAAATGTAAATTTTAAATACATTTTGCAACAAAAGACGTGCACATGTGTGTTGGAGTGGTAAAGTTTGAGAACCACTGCTATACACTAATGCATGTGTGCATGATCTGATAAGAAGGTTGAGAACCACTAACATACAGGTGTCTGATGAAGTGGTAACTGAGTGTATTTGCTCTGTAAAACACTCAATGGCCTTCTAGCTCCCCCACCCTCTTTCTCTGTGTAAAGGCCACTGCTGTCCATTCGGTATCAACAGTGCAAAGCAGAACTGTAGACTTGTGGCCCGTCTGTTGAGAGTGTGTGCGTTTGTGCGTCTTTGCATGTGACAACCCGGGCTAATGCAAGGACATTTTGGCTCCCTGTTCAGCCCCCACAAATGGAAAGGCATATTTTTCACTCACTGGACGCACTATACTCTGTTATCAAGCTTATGATAAAGCAAACTATACACACGATCAAACATGGATCAAAGGCTGGAGGGAAAAGCAAAAGGGAAATGACTAAAACAGAACAGGCTATGTCAACACACACCGGGACCAGCACTGGAAGTCTGTCATTTACTGTAGGGTGGAGAACCGAGGCAAGATCAGCTGCATGTCACTTACTTTGAAGTGTGTGAGAAAAAGAACGACAAATACACAAAAAGATTCTGACCAGACTACAGGCTGCACTGGCTGCAGTTCTCAGGGTCTAAAAGCAAACCTATCATTAAGAGCGCACTGAACAGAGCGTGGATCTCAAACCACTAAATGGCTGGCAAACCCTGGTCAAACTATTACAGCCTCATAATTCAGCACAATTTTGGTTACAACCTGGACGTAGTTTATGGAATGCATGGAGGCACTGTTCATTTCTTTTCAAGGCTCCACACAGTCCGGCTGGCACTCACATACCCAGTAGAGTCACTCGGATGCCATTTTCAGACAGGCAGAAACTACACAGTCTCTGCAGTCTCAACAAAAAGCGCATGGAAATCAAGTTTGGCAAGTCGCAATCGAATTATTTTGTATGCGGTAACAAATCAGATTAAAGCCAGATGTGTGAAACGGAACCAAAATCTAATTTGACCAGCCTAACCAGTCATTTTGTCATTTGGTGCCCAACGAGTGCACTGGCAGGTCAGAAGAGGAAGTGTGCCTAAAAAAGCAACAAAGCTGTATTTAAAAACGCATCTGTTTTTGTCAAATAGTGATGATTCTGAAGATATTTGTGCAAATGACAAGCAGCGACAGGCAAATGATTTACATAAAGCAAATGTAAGGGCTTTGTTTTGCCTGTTCTTTACTGCTCAGCGTATGCATGCCCATGTGCACAAATGTGTAAAGACTAATTTAGTCTCTTGAGATATTCAACGCAGATATATTTAATACATCATGTGCCCTGTTGTGTGCATAAAGCCTTACAGACACTGGTCTATTAACAGTTCTTAATCTAAAACAAACATGCTATTTGTTTGCCCTTAAAAAGAAATACAGTGGTACCTTGGTTCTCGTCATTAATTCGCTCCAGAAGGCTTGTCAAGAACCGAAAATGATGAGTAGAAAATTTTCCCAATAAGGAATAATGCAACTTGAATTAATCAATTTCAGACCCCCAGAAAATGCACACTATATAAGTCATATGCATTAATGGAGTTGCATTGTGCACTCTAGCATAGCTGCTAAGCTAACTGCAGCCTGTGTTCTGGAGCATTCAATTCCTGTTTTGCTTTCGGTTGGTTCTTATAAACTAACCGTTTTAGGTTATTTGGACTTATTTGCACTAGGAATGGAGTACTGTAGATGTAAAAATAAAGCGAAACACAGCAGAGTTCTTCTCCGAGCAAGGGCTATTGTGAATCTGAATCACTGTGCACTGAATTGTGACTCTGAATCGGCTGAAACGAGTCGCGTGGCTAGACTCATACAAGTTTAAATAAGTGCACAAAGTTCCAAACAAACAGTAAGAACCAAGATTAAGTTTTCTACTCAAAATGCATCGAGAACCAAATTCAATATGTTTTGAGGTGGTCAAGAACTGAGTTACCACCGTATTAGTTTCATTTCATTGCCATAATTCAGCTGGTCTATTAGTTTGATTTACATGACCGCCATTAAACTTATGATAACATGTTGTGAAGAGCAGACTTTGATAAGATTCCTGATCTTTAAATAAAACAGGGTGCCCACTCACACCTGATTCTCATCCCATTGATTGAAATCACCTGATTCTAATTTTACCTTCAAATTAACTGCTAAGCCTAGAAATTCACAAACTTCTGCCACTCACTAATATGTAATATTGAATCATTTTCCTCAATAAATAAATGACCAAGTATAATATTTTTGTCTCCTTTGTTTAACTGGGTTCTCTTTATCTACTTTTAGAACTTGTGTGAAAATCTGATGTTTTAGGTCATATTTCTGCAGAAAAATAGAAAATTCTAAAGGGTTCACAAACTTTCAAGCACCACTGTAGAGAAAAAGTGGACATGCAGTACCATACACTATCTTCACCTGCAGTGCCTTGGACACCCTAAATAATTCAGTAGTGACTGTATGCGGGCTGTGTGGAGGGCAACCTGAACCGAGCCCTAACTGGGACAGATGGAGTATCAAACTTGTATTGAGCTCTGTAGCCATGTAGTGGACTAGACTTAGAAATATACTGTCAATGTGCATAGCAGTAAGCAAATGCTGGAGAGACTCGGACGTCTGAGTGAGAGAAGGACTGTTCTGACACAATTCATCTATAAATTGTAAGTACGAATGATAATAAATGAAAGAGCAGACATTCCTCAGAAGAACACTGTGTGTCTGTCCACCCGCCTGGCACGGATACTGCTATAGAGCACTTTTATAAATAAATAGTGCTGACTGTACACTCCAAACACCAAACTGAATGCCAGTCAGCCTTGCCATGTTCATGTATACACTTCTGTATAACTATTTTACTTTAGGCACGAACTGTTAACATCTCAAATATTTCCTATATGGGCTTAAAACTTTAGTAATAAAAACAATATATAGGACATGGAAATGAAACTTCAGATAAAAATGCCAAAAATCAAATGGATATTTGACATTAAATTACCTGATTGAGGCTGTGAGACCAAGCTTATACTTTGCACTAACTCACTCCATCCATTATTAGATATTAATAGTTCAATAAACATAAAAGTTAACAGAATAATACCTTTTCAATGCAAGTATTGATTTCATTTGGTAATTTTATTAGAAAGAGCACGTGCCAGGCATGGCATCAAATCGCACGGTTACACTTGACTCGTATGTTTCTGCAGCTGAATCCTAAGTCACACAGTAGTGAGCAAGCCATATAAGGACATAACTTACAATTTACTTCCTATAGGCTAATACTGCTATATATGGAAGGTAGTATGTAGGGGACAGAGATTAATGAACTATTAATGACTGCCTCAAATGGTCAAGTAACAAAAATATGATTAACAGCATTAAGAAAAACTATTCCATTAAAATCCAAGAAGTTGAATCTGTTCATCTGGACATAGATTTTGTTGGACAAATGTTTCGTCACTCATCTAAGTGACTTCTTCAGTCTCAGCAGTTGGAAAACTTCCCCAATTTTATATACAGCACCTTTGCATAACGACTGGTACCAGTGATCAGTTTAATATGCAGATTGACATAGCCATTAACAACAATGGCCACGTGTGCCATTCACACAGGATTGGGGAAGAGCTGCGATGGCTCCGTTGTAAGATGGTGAGAGGTGTACTCTGAGGCCCCCTCCTCGGTTCAGGGATGGACGTTCTTTAACCCCACGTTCAAACTATCGTTCCTCCTTATCAAGGATCTGCACGTCTTCATCCTTGAAAGAGTGACCACTGGCCTGTAGGTGAGTGTAAACCGCAGAGTCCTGACCTGATGAGGTAGCTCTTCTATGTTGTGCCATCCGTTTCACCAGTGGCTGTTTGGTTTTCCCGATGTACAACTCCTGGCAATCCTCCTGGCACTTAACAGCATACACTACATTACTCTGTTTGTGCTGGGGGACCCGATCCTTGGGGTGGACCAGTTTCTGGCGTAGCGTGTTTTGGGGTTTGAAAGCCACCGAGACGCGGTGTTTGGCAACTTAGATGAGTGACGAAACGTTTCTCCAACAAAATCTATGTCCAGATGAACAGATTCAACTTCTTGGATTTTCTTACCTGGATCATTGAGCATGCATCAATACGATATTCCATTAAAACTGTTCTAATATTTTTAGCCCCAAGTTACATATATTTTAGTGCTCTCAAAATGTATGTATTAAGGCAATAATATTTTAACAACGATCATTTTTTCCACACCATTAACCCGTTTGTGAACTGAACGGGGCACCTGTACTATACCCATTTCCTAGATTCTACATAGTACGCAAAGCACTACATTTACATTTACAGCATTTAGCAGACGCCCTTATCCAGAGCGACTTACAATTGGTACAGTCTTACAATCCAAGCAATTGTGGGTTAAGGGCCTTGCTCAAGGACCCAACAGTGGCAGCTTGGCAGAGGTGGGAGTCTAGTACCTTACCCGCTAGACTACCACAGTTCCCCATTGGACCTATTAGCCAATGGGGTACGAGTGGCTAAGAGCAGTAGATGATTCTTGGACACTCCATTACGTTTTGCTGTTTACTATGATTTAGACAAATAACCACAGGAACACTCTGGCATGTGACACATGAGATAACAGCTTGCATGTGTTGTTTGTCATAAAATTAATGAATATTTTGCATTAAAAAGGTATCAGTCTGGTAATCGTGGCTTTTCAGCAGTCCTTTGTCTGTGAAGTCGCTATGAAATGTCGTGACACAGCAAACAAAGACATGACGAAAACAATGTTACTGAAGTTTTAAAAAGTAATCAATGCATTGTGTTGAAGCTTAAGTTCTCCCCTTGTATGGCTCTGTAGTGCTATTTCAATGGAAATACTTTGTATGGGGTCAAGTAGAAGCTACCAAAAATAATGAATGTCGCAATAAAAATTGTGCTATTAACAGGATTAGTATTTTGTTGAATTTTGTCCTTCAAAGACAGTGCGAGATACTTCAGGTGTACAATTTCCAATAAGCTAACCCAGTGTCTATTAACTGTGCTTATTAGTTACATTTGATTGAGGGTGAAATTGTTTATAGACCGTGTGATCAGTGTCAGCAATGAATACATATCTGAATTAACTCAAATCTATGTAACTAAAACGCACTGTTTATAAGAGAAGCTGCAAAACACATTAGATAAAACAACTTAAAAAAAAAAACTTGCAACAAAAGCTAGTAAATATGGGAGATAACAGCAGCTACCTGAATAGCTGGTGGTTAATTAACTTGCAATTTGCCCATCCCTGGGTATGTGAATTGGCCCCAAAATTACTTCCACCAGAAATGGATATGGAGGCCCACCAAAAATGGCTGTTCTAAATCAGGTCCTTTGAAATAAAGGGAAACATCTCTCACCAGACAGGAAGGCAAAGCGTTTCCTGAGGTCAGGTCCAATGTCTGCAGCACAGAGTGGACTGGCCTCCTGCTGCATGATCTCATCTGAGAGGGAAGAGACATAGGCAGACAGAGAAAGATAAAAGAAAGGCAGTTTTAGTCAAAATAACTGCACTAAAGGGAACATCATTCAGTGTTGTGTACACACATTTGCGTATCTGGAGTGCCTCCCAACCCAAAAACTGTGAAATCAACCCAGACAACCCAGTCATTTTTTGTGGGATGGGAATAATATAGTTACTGGCATATTAATATACACGGAGTAATTCCAGATTGGTCTGGGAGATGTTTCAGCAAATCGATTTATTGGCATAATACAGTGTGTAATGCCTAATGCAGGTTATCATGCTGCAATACAGCATATCATTTTCGATTTGGGACTCATTGCTTCAGTATTTTTCCAAATCTGGATTACAATGGAGGACTGAAAACAGAATTTAAAAGAGGGATTAACTACCAGCTGTCTGTGAGGAAAAATGTAAGTCCATGTATGACTTGCAGTGAATCACTGAGGGAGTTTTGAGGGCAGGCGAGATGTTGGGGTGAGGGGGTGCAGTGGCTTATTATCATTTAAAGGAAAAGGCAACCAAAACCATTGTTTTAAAACAAATTTGTAAACAAGGGTGAGGAGGGTGCTGTGGTGTTGGATGCTTTTGGTATTGTGACCAAAGCATGTCACATGCACTTCAGTAAGCCCCATAGAACTTTGGAAAAGATGTATAATATTTCACCTTTGAAGCTCTATTGGTAATCCATGTACCGGTACACTACAAAATAATGCAATTCCTAAGGACAAACTGCCACGCAAATGAGAACAACTAGAGACTTACTGAACTAGAACTGGACTGAGTCAGACCATTTAAACTTGATGTGTGAAATCAACATTGACCCATGGACAGTAGTGTATGGGAAAGTATGAAAGCATGGCAGGTTGGGTTGGGTAATATGACAAAGAAATATGATGCTTGAAGCTACTCTACATATATGATATGTACCATATTTAGGTTTCCTGACAAAATGAAAGCAGAACAGTACAAGCACGCTAGAAACCGTTTATCCACAACCCCAAATCGGAAAAAGTTGGGACAGTATGGAAAATGCATATAAAAAAAACACGCACAGTGTTTCTTACATTTACTTTCACTTTCATTGAATTGCAGACAGTGAGATGTTAGAGCAACATATGCTACCTTCAAGATGACATCTTTTCCAGAAACATCTGTGCATTTTTCAACAAGACGATGCATAACGGGCCAAATCAGAAAAAGTTAGGACTGATATATGCAAATCCTTTCCATTCTTTCTTTGAGGAACATCATTTTTAAAGAAGTCAACAATTTTCTCTCACATTGGTTGATAAACTGGAGATCATCTGCCCATCTTTGCTCCTTAAAGACTCCGCGGATACTGCTTTTGTACAAATAATGATTATTTGAAATTACTTCATTATTTATCTTTTTTACCTCATTACTAGCTCTAAACTGTCCCAACTTTTTCTGGAATGTGTTGCAGGCTTGAAATAGAGGAACGGATGTTTATTAACAAATGAAATGAAGTTGCCCAGAAAAAAAAAAAACACATGAAATACCTTGAGGTCTGCAATGAAATAAAAGCCAAAGGAAAATGTAAAAATTACAGATACAAATTTTCTGCCTAACTGAGATATCGTCATTTCCTTTTGTCAACTTTCCTTGCCAAGTGTTGACCCCATTGCCAATGGAGGAAGGTCATAACCCAGCCAATGCAAGCCACTTGCAGCCACTGACCACTTCTTTCCACAGGCACACGGCAGTCTTCTGCAGTGAGAGCATGCCCACATGGAGGAATGCGCCACTTCCAACATCTTTGGCCTCATCCTAGATGAGGCCAATGGGCCACTGTTTCATTGGCAGGAAGATGATGCCTGTCTGACCTTCCCTCACTCAAATACCTGTGCTTGTGGAGCATCTACAGGACTCTATGGTTTTGAGCACTGTGACACTCAATCACTGATATGTTGACTTATCATGCAATTTAGTTTTTTGGGTTGTTCTTTTCAGTTGGTTATTCATTATAGGGGGAGCTAGTGGTTTGGAGAGCAATATTAAATACCCCATATGTTATAGAACATAGTCTCATTTTGACATATTTGATATTTTCTCGTGAAAGGTATTGGAGGAAAATCAAATCTGGACAGACAGCATGAAAAGGCAGTGACGGTATTAGACAGGAGGTAAACAAAGATTTCATCGTGCTAGAAGGGAACTGGATTAACCTAAGCAGCTTTACAGGCTGCTGCTGCTGCAGTGTGGCAGGATGACAAGATCGAGCGTGTTAACATGAGCAATGAATGCACAGAAGGAATATGGACGAATATTAGAGCTAACCAGCTTGTCTGTGGAACTGAAACACACGTGCAGGACATCCTTAAAAACACAGCATTGTCTTGCAAACACAGAGAAGCACTAGACATAAAATAGCTAGGATCATGGAAAATTACAGAAAGTCATAAAACCAAATTTAAAAACCAACTGACTCGTTTCTTTCCATGTAAGCCATGTCCTGAGCCCGAACCCATTACTACTAATACACCAACAGATTAATAGGTTTCCACGAAGGAAACACTCACAGTATGGTGCCATTATTTATTTCTTTTTTCCTGATTTGAGGAAAAAGAGTTTGGAAAGTCCTGACACTGTTTTTCCACACCCTGTAGGACAAAATGAATCTGTTCCTCTTGGTTGCTCAGAATTGCATTGAAAGTCTCCATGCGCACAACGGCCCGTCTGCATCGTTCAACACCTTCAGTCCAGCGACGATCAACGCTGCTTTGATGTAATCATCATTTGTGTACCATACAAGGTCCTCAGCCAATGTGCTGTGTGTTGAGTAGCCATTGCCTTCTTGCCTCAAAGCCAACACAATCTCAGATTCTCTTATTAGCTTCATGAACACTCTTGGCATACGTTCTCAGCTGTGAGTCATAACAAAAGACCTCTTCCAACAGATACATTCATGAGCAGAAAAAGTGACACAGAGGACCCTGTAGAGAAACAATGATGATGATGTTTTTTTCCCCTGGTGATAGAACCTGTTTATATGGAAAGGTCTGAATGGGTGACGCCTCTTTGTGCAAAGGCCACCATTAGATTAGATATACCATTGTTTTAGCAGTGCCATATTAACCATATATAATTTTCAGTGTCTTTATTAGAATACAACCAGTAAATACTGGAAATTTGTATGCAGTATGAAAAACAAAAAACAACTATGTACTACAAGTATTTAGTGCGACTTCCTCTTACACTTGAGCAACAGCAGCATCTGGCAGCTTCATCATGGTAAGTTGAATCTTCTTACGGTCAGAAGCAGATTGATCAGGAATGATCTTTTTGGAAGGATAGAAACCACTTTTTCAGAAGGGGAACACGGTGAAAAGGCTGAGATATGCTAAAGTCCACAGATTTGAATGAAGATCAGTGGAAGAGAGTATTATGGAGTGACAAGTCCATGTTTGAATTTTTTGGGTCCATTTGTCTACCATATAAGGTCATTATGCCATTGCTAAAACAACAAATCCAATTGTGACCTAAGACTTTTGCGCAGTACTGTATCTCACTTGCACCTCAATGAACAAAATGAAACTAAATAAAAATAAATAAATAAAAAAAACAGTTTGAAAGAATTTTGAATATTGATAGCCCGGGTTGAGTTGGTTGGTTCTGGGTTGTTCTCCGAGCTTGGCAATTGTATTGCAAACGTTTCGTCACCAATCAAGGAGACATCATCAGTGCGGTTGTAGGTGCTGTTTCTTCTGAACACTTGCGTTGTTATAGATCATTGACAACGTCGGGTGTTTTTGATACAAAATTTGCGTCATGAAGCAGCTGATTGGTTGGCTGATCAAAATATAGTGCGTCGTGGTCTGAAAGGGGCCGTTGTGGTCTGAATTGGGAGATTGTGATTGGTTTGAGGGAATGTTCTGAGTTGTGATCAGAATTGGGCGATTGTGATTGGTTGAGAGGGATGTTCTGCGTTGTGGTCTGCGTTCCCTGGCTGGTTTTGTCTTCTCATCAGCCTGAGGGGTTGATAGATTGGATCAATGTCAATGTGTTTGTTTATCGATGTTTTGGTGGAAAACCAAGCTTCAAGGAATTCTCTTTCTTTCCTCGTTCTTGCTCCCGTGACGATCTCTGCTGTGTCCCAGTTGAACTTGTGTCTTTCTTGGTCTTCGTGTACTGAGAGTAGGGAGAGTGGATCGTGTCTTCTAGTGGCTAACTGATGTTCATGTAATCTGGTTGATAATTTTCTTCCTGTTTGGCCCACGTAGTTTTTCTCACAGTCCCTGCATTGGATTTTATAGATGATGTTTGTTCTTTCCTCTTTTACTGGTTGTTCTTTTGGTTTTGACAGCATGGTCCTTATGGTCTTGGTTGGTCTGTGTGCCACTGTGATTCCACGTTGACGTAATAACCGCGCTGCCATCTCTGAGATGTTTTGCACGTATGGTACAGTTATCCTTTTGGTGGTTGTTGTTGGCACACAAACCAACCGATAAATAAACACATTGACATTGATCCAATCTATCAACCCCTCAGGCCCCGGGAAATGAGAAGACAAAACCGGCAAGGAACGCAGACCACAACGCAGAACATCCCTCTCAACCACTCACAATCTCCCAATTCAGACCACAACTCAGAACATTCCCTTCAACCAATCACAATCGCCCAATTCTGACCACAACTCAGAACATTCCCTTCAACCAATCACAATCGCCCAATTCAAACCACAACGGCGCCTTCAGACCACGACACACTATATTTTGATCAGCCAACCAATCAGCTGCTTCCATGACGCAAATTTTGCATCAAAACACCTGACGTTGCCAATGATCTATAACAACGCAGGTGTTCAGAAGAAACAGCACCTACAACCGCACTGATGATGTCTCCTCGATTGGTGACGAAACGTTTGCAATACAATTGCCAAGCTCGGAGAACAACCCAGAACCAAAAAAAAAAACCAGTACTAATCTGGAGATTTGCAACTACTATATAGGTATTTAAAGAGAAGCATCCACAACACCAAAGCTTATTCAAAATTTTTTGGGCCCCCCAACTTGTTTGACATCACCATACACATGCCAATTAAAGCTTCTATTATAGGAAAACATAGGAGACAAATCATTATTTAAAAACATGATGCCAATGTTATGTCGTTATGTCAACCCATACCAAAGCTGGCTAGCTCAGCATTTAACTAACCAAGCTCCTGCCAAGAACATGCTGAAACAAGCCTCACAAAGACTGAATAAGATGGGTGTTGGGAAAGGAAGTTATGAACAAAAGGATGGGATTTGCTCCAAAATGTTGCTTTACGCTACTTACTGCAATACAGTAAAATACAGTAGGCTGGGCAAGTGGTTATATTGTATATATGCAAATCCTGTAGACTACGCCATATTTCAATTTTACACACTGGGTCATATTTACAAATGTTCACAAGATCAGATTCATTATCATTTGGGTATAGAATAACTATAGAAAAGTGTAGGATGGCTGAGGCTAAAGATAGTACGTAGCTATTTGTTTGGAAACCGTAATAATACCACAAGGAGGAGGAAAAACACAAGAAACAAACATGCACAACAAAACGGATGAGCTAATACAGTTTAGGAAGGACAATGACACATCCCTTGCCTTTTATGCTCAGGATGCTTTAGTCAAACCATTCAAAGGCACCGAGATAAAAAGTATTGTTAGTGAACCTGTTATTAGAGTTTGTAATAACGATGTTTACTGCTGAAGGGAGGAAACTCCACCCGACACTTCTGCACAACTTGTACTACATGTATCAATCAGCATTTTCAGCATGCAGTAATACATACTAAATTCCAGACCTGAGCTACACAAAGCTAAGCTATCAAAAAGAGCTAGCCTACCATAAAACAATCAAACGACTAAGCTAAATTGCAAAAGATTTTTGAAAAGGCACAATCTATTACATAAAACGAATATTAGTGATTACCGTATTTTCCGGATTATAAGGCGCGATATCAACGATCGGCTGCTAACGGATCTATTATCATACATAAAGCGCACCGGGTTATAAGGCGCATGAAATGAAACAAAACTCTTAAGTTCCTTCGGAAGCTCAGTTTGGTCTTTACCTGGCGCAGGGCGTCTTCTTGCTTCCTCCACTTCCGTACCATTGATTCGTTAATGTTGAATTCTCTCACAGCTGCTCTATGTCCATGTTGTTACTGCGTGACTGATAGCGTTGTGTTTGAATCCGCTTCGAAAATGAATGAATGAATGCACGTACCCTAATGCTGAAGCACATACCGTATTACTCCGTGATGCTGCGCACTACGGTTGCCGTAAGCTTCGTAACTTACCAAGGCCGTGCTAAAACATTTTGACAGATATATGAGCGCCGTGTACCATCTACAATCGGTTCTAGGTCAGAAAGCACAACCAGAATTAATTCATACATTAGGCGCACCGCATTTTAAGGCGCACTGTCGATTTTTGAGAAAGTTAAAGGATTTTAAGTGCGCCTTATGGTCCGAAAAATACGGTACTACTGGTCATGAGTACTCTTTACTGCTGAAATGACAAACACGTGGTCCAAAGAGAATATTCTGTATCTATAGCAAATGACTAAGACAAAGAAAATGAAAGTAAGAACGTTGCCATGTTTATTTTCTGATTTCTAGATTCTCTTTTACGACAGCAGGTGTCACAAGAGTTCGCTCGTCCTAGTTTGTCATTCCAATTTATTTAACTTTTAAGACAATATTCTGTAGAAGTGGCCTTTAAGTACCAGTTGTGTAAATGACTTTGTTATGCACATCTGAACAGAGTGTTAACACATAATTAACACTTAACAGCACAGTGTTAAGTCAGTAACATCATGTAACAGCGAGTCATATACGAAATGAGCCAGACTAATTCCACCTTACTAACTATAGCTAATACAATACTGAAGCGGTACGGTCCAACAGATAATTACAGAGAATATGAATATGAAGTAAACCACAAAACAAAGCTGTAGGCCAGACACTTGTTGTCTATGCAGCTCTACAAAGAAAAAAAAACCCAGAAGGACTCAATAGGAAACCAGACCAGTGTTGTTCTTTGAGAACATTATTGCAGTAATCAAATCGTAGAAAAGCTTTTAACGTATGAAGGAGAAACAAAACTAATGAATGACTAACTCTTTCTTGGATTGCCTAGAGGGTCTCAGCTAAAGGCTTCCGTTTATAATAGAGAAGCATATGATGTTTTAAAGAAAGGCTGTTTCCTGATGCAGAAGAACATTGTTAGTACGTTTTCCCTCTTTTACACTCTCTAATAGTGTGTCCACCATGTACAGTATTTACAGACAAGTACTGAAGAAGAAGAACCCAAAGATTAACGCATGTAGTTAATGCTGATTTGTTCTCAATTCTTCATCATTTACAGGGTTGGGTACTGTTTGCATTTTATCGATTGCGATTCTAATTCTTCTTATCAATTCCGGTTCTTATCGTTTCAAATTTTCGATTCCAAAATAGTGAGAAACATGTGACAAATGTTTAGGTATAAAGAATACATTTAAAAAAAATATTTTAACTCCCAATGTACCCATGTTACATTAAGCTTTTCCTTCCCATTAAAACCTACTATATATAAAAAGCTTAATGTGGATTAATGTTCTAAAGTAGTGACCTAGGAACATCAAACTTCTCTCAATTACAACAGTACTGATCATAAGTAATCTCTACTGCTGAAATGACAAACAAGTAAACAAATAAGTGAAATAGGTTTATATGGGAAGAAAAAGCCTAATGTAAAAAGGATTACTTTCCTTTTGGATTATGGGTTCATCATTTCAGCAGTAGATTCCTTATCAACAGTAGTAATTAAGAGATGTTTTGTTTTCCCAGGTCATTGTTTTAGTACATTAAGCCATGTAAAGCTTTGTTCACATTAAGCGTTTTAGACTCACCCTGCTAACGCTAGGAGACCGCAGTCCATCAAACACTGCTGAAGCATTTCATGCTGGTGCTTCAGCTGCTTTGCCATTTTAGAGGTAAAACAGGCTTTAAAATAGATCAGCTTTCCACACATACCGCATTTATTACTTATTCTGAAAGTGTAGCTAAACTTTGAGCTCCGATTTTCTGCTAATGCTATATCAGAGTGTCCCAAAACAAAACTTCGATGTTACAATGGGGGAAAAGATATTTAGTCAGCCACTGATTGTGCAAGTTCTCCTACTTAGAAAGATGAGAGAGGTCTGTAATTTTCATCATAGCTACACTTCAACTATGAGAGACAAAATGAGAAAAAAATCCAGGAAATCACATTGTAGGATTTTTAAGTAATTTAATTGTAAATCATGGTGGAAAATAAGTGTATGGTCACCCACAAACAACCAAGATTGTTGGCTCTCACAGACCTGTAACTTCTTCTTTAAGAAGCTCTTCTGTCCTCCACTCGTTACCTGTATTAATGGCACCTGTTTGACCTCCTTATCTGTATAAAAGACACCTGTCCACAGCCTCAAACAGTCAGACTCCAAACTCAACCATGGCCAAGACCAAAGAGCTGTCAAAGGACACCAGGAAGAAAATTGTAGACCTGCACCAGGCTGGGAAGAGTGAATCTACAATAGGCAAGCAGGTTGGTGTGAATAAATCAACTGTGGGAGCAATTGTAATAAAATGGAAGACATACAAGACCATTGCTAATCTCCCTCGATCTGGGGCTCCACGCAAGATCTCATCCTGTGGGGTCAAAAATGTCCATGAGAACGGTTGAGCAAAATCCCATAACTACACAGAGGGACCTGATGAATGACCTGCAGAGAGCTGGGACCAAAGTAACAAAGGCTACCATCAGTAACACACTACGCCGAGAGGGACTACTCAGATCCTGCCAGTGCCAGGCGTGTCCACCTGCTTAAGCCAGTACAAGTCCAGGCCCGTCTGAAGTTTGCCAGAGAGCATATGGATGATCCAGAAGAGGATTGGGAGAATATCATGTGGTCAGATGAAACTAAAATAGAACTTTTTGGTAAAAACTCAACTCGCCGTTTTTGGAGGAGGAAAGAATTCCGAGTTGCATCCCAATAACACCATACCTACTGTGAAGCATGGGGGTGGAAACATCATGCTTTGGACTGTTTTTCTGCAAAGGGGACAGGACGACTGATCCGTGTTAAGGGAAGAATGAACGGGGCCATGTATCGTGAGATTTTAAGCCAAAACCTCCTTCCATCAGTGAGAGCATTGAAGATGGAACGTGGCTGGGTCTTCCAGCATGACAATGATCCCAAACACACCACTCGGGCAACGAAGGAGTGGCTCCGTAAAAAGCATTGCAAGGTCCTGGAGTGGCCTAGCCAGTCTCCAGACCTCAACACCATAGAAAATGTGTGGAGGGAGTTGAAAGTCCGTGTTGCCCCAAAACATCGCTGCTCTAGAGGAGATCTGCATGGAGGAATGGGCCAAAATACCAGCTACAGTGTCTGCAAGACTTACCGTACAGCAAACGTTTGACCTCTGTCATTGCCAACAAAGGTTATGTTACAAAGTATCGAGTTGAACTTTTGTTATTGACCAAATACTTATTTTCCACCATAATTTACAATTAAATTCTTTAAAAATCCTACAATGTGATTTCCTAAATTGTTTTTCTCATTTTGTCTTCCATAGTTGAAGTGTACCTATGATGAAAATCACAGACCTCTCTCATCTTTCTAAGTAGGAGAACTTGCACAATCAGTGGCTGACTAAATACTTTTTTACCCCACTGTACCTTAATACATATTTGCTTAAAATGCGTTAGTAGGAACCAAACCTATTTTCTTAACTGGAACCCGGGTTTCGATACCCAACCCTAATCAATTAATTGTTTCGGTAAAATCCCATGAACCATGGTAGCAACAATCAGATTGGTCCTGGTATTAAAAATGAAAGATAATAGCCCTACTCTTAAAAGACCCATGAGGTTCCAAAAGTTCCATTATCATTATTTAATAGAAATGCTGTTGAGACAACTGGCTGGCAGTCTTCTGAGTCAAACACATAGCCCAAGGGCTCCTTTGCTGCCAAGTCTGTCAGTATCTTGCTTTTGTGTTTTGTAAATGAGCCTCCTCTCACAGCCAGCAAAACATGACGTAGAGACAAGAGTGTAGGTTTTTGGCAAACGTTTATGATTTAGTATGTGGTTTTAGACATAACCAAGGACTACAGAACTGTAGATGGACCAGATCACAAAGCTAACTGCAATGTTTAACACAGCAGGAAGAGGAAGCCTGGTGATATTATCTGGCCACGTAAGCAGTAAATTTACATTGAATCTTTGGCTTCTAATGCAGTATTTATTAGCCTCATGTTTTATCACAGTTCACAGTAAATTAATATTAACTTAAAGACAAAGTCCATAACTAAAACCAGAATGATCTCACCTCCTTTGAGCTTCGGTTTCCTGATGCAGGAGAACATGGCTAGCATTTTTTCCCTCTTCTGCGCTCTCTACTAACGTGTCCACTGTGTACATTATTTAAAGGCAAGGACTGTCTACGTGAACACGTTTGAAAAACATACATACACAGACTTGAAAAGGCTTATCAGTTGGATCATAGCCACGTGTTTTGTTCACGTTCTGACAAGCAGTCCACATTAAACATGGTGGCATGTCTTTAAGTGCTCGTTAGCTGCATCGTGTTACAGCTCGTCTGGACCATAAATACAGAGGAGTATAGGTATGCGTGTTTGGGGTGGAAGACAGGTAAGCTATTTACAGACCATTTGAGCGGCTTTAATCATGGGTGTGTTTGGTACACATAATATATAAGTATTACAAACTCAAATTTGAGGCTTGTGACTTGTGTACAGTCACACACATGATATTTAGCCTTGTAGATTCTATGTACACATGAAAACACACACAGCTTTCCT
The DNA here is from genome assembly GCA_025084515.1 of Ancistrus triradiatus. NCBI lineage: Eukaryota > Metazoa > Chordata > Actinopteri > Siluriformes > Loricariidae > Ancistrus > Ancistrus triradiatus. Next base: position 51,327 of record JAJAGP010001828.1, on the reverse strand, counting down.
ATATACATCCAAAATTCAATTTCATTAGCAATTAGGATAGGGGTGTTTGCAATGGTCAAGGCTCTGTCCCAAAATCTACCAAGCTGCTACTGATGGACCCTTGAGCAAAGCCCTAAATTGTCCACTGCTCAACTTAAATGCAAGTTGCTCTGGATATGGGTGCCTAATAAAGGCTGTAAATTAGGTCCTCTTAGTTTAAAATAATTTCTTACAGTCCATGCTATTGTTATAAACCTAACATGCACATACCAAAAAAAGCCCATGGAACAGGGAGGTTGCAGGTAGGATATCACGAAATGGGTCAAATGCCTTAATTTCCCCTTATCTGTGTGTTCCCAAGATTTCTTAACAATATAATAATGAAATCGCCTACAGCATTATAACAGCTTTGTGTAAGATGTAAGTTGAGTTTACAATTTAGAGCGTATAAAACAGTCAGGACCCCCACTGGACCATCACAGACCAGGTATTATTTGGGTGGTGGATCATTTTCAGCACTGCAGGGACACGGTGTTGGTGGTGTTGGTGTGTGTTGTTCTGGTCCAGCAGTGCTGCTGGAGTTTTTAAACACTGTGTTCTCTCACTGTACACTATTAGACACCTTCCACCTTGTAAACAAAGTCAGAGACAGCAGCTCATCTGTTGTTACACAGTTGTTGTTTGTCATCCTCTAATCCTTCATCAGTGCTCACAGGATGCTGGTGGCTGGACATTTTTAGTTGATGGACTATTTTCAGTTCAGCAGTAACACTGAGGTGTTTAACACTCCAGCAGCACTGCTGTGTCTGATCCACTCCTAACAGAACATCATACTAACACCATACTAACATGAAACATGGACTGTGGACTGTGGTAGCCTAGCGGGTAAGGTACTGGACTCTGGACCAGAAGGTCCCATTCCATCTCTGCCAAGCTGCCACTGTTGGGCCCTTGAGCAAGACCCTTAACCCACAGTTGCTTGGATTATAAGACTGTATCAATTGTAAGTCGCTCTGGATAAGGGCGTCTGCTAAATGCTGTAAATGTAAACATCCACCACCCAAATAGTACCTGATCCATAGTGGTCCTGTGGGGGTCCTGACCATTACAAATCAGATGTACGTAATAAAGTGGCTGGTGAGTGTATGATGATATTATACTATTATATTATTTTAGTCTGGTGTGGTCTTGCAGTTTCTATGGATCCGGAGCAATACCACTAATGCTCATTAAATAAATAGAGGCCTCTTGTGGCATTGTTATTTGTCAAAAGGTACAATCCAAATACACGTGCGCTTCAGAATGCACTACAAACGAAGATGGCGAGTGTTTACCAAAGAGATTTGCATTGGTGTGTTCCAAGGACACATCCAAACATCACATGGCAAGTTTATTCAAAAGGTAGAGTTTTGTGTCCGACTCTTCTTCATATCAATAAACAGCAATGTTAGCAATGAACAAACATTTTCAAGAGCAAGAGGACATGAGAACCAAAGCAAACATTTTGGAGCACAAAGCGTGACTGCTACTGGGGAAAGCTAATATACTGCAAAAGTATAAAAGTCTGTTTTATATTAAACTTTAATGATACATGGTATATACCATGAGCTTTATGCTTGCTCAGTTGGGATAATAGTAGTAGTTGGATATGTACCACAAAACTAAAACAAACAAACAAAACAATTAAAAATTGTGGCCATCAAAATGAATTCATCTGGACTGTGGTAGCCTAGCGGTTAAGGTACTGGACTATGGACCAAAAGGTCCAGGGTTCAAATCCCACCTCTGCCAAGCTGCCACTGTTCGGTCCTTGAGCAAGACCCTTAACCCACAATTGCTTGGATTGTAAGATTGTATCAATTGTAAGTCGCACAGAGCGTGGGGCTAAATGTAATTCATTATTCATTATAATATTATTACAATAACTCATTATAATATTCTTGCACATGCTGTTTCTAAAAAAATATCCAATTAAATTAATATTTCGGATCAAGCAGGTCTCGTTCTGCTAATCGCTGTTGTTTGTGTTATTAGAAAGTAATACATTAATCCTGTTGAAACTTATTGTCCGCATTGTACAGGTGAGCACCATTTAACTTCGATCTGATCACCCCTTCACTTCAACATCTGAGACCTTAAGAATTATAATAGGAAACAAAAATCTGTCTTAGAAGTTATAAACCGGAATGACAGAAAACTAGTATGAGCAAACTCATGACACCTGCTGACAGAGAAGAGAATCACAGTCTTGAAATCAGAAAATAAACATGGTAACGTTCTTCCTTTCATTTTCATTCTTGGTAAGTGTTTCAAATTTTATAAAAGATACAAACATGAGAATGACTATATTGTATTGTATGGTACAGTACAGTACTAAATGTTTACATTTTGTGTTTAATTAGTATTACTGTTTAAAATTAAACACTATGTGCAAAGTATCTAAACTACAGTACTGTGTGACTGGTCATGTCCATTTCGGTCAGCGCCCTGTTTCACAGAACGTAATGTGGGCATTAAATGGCGCAAACCTGTCCATTTGTATGGTTATGTAGTGCTTTTTGAACATATCTTTATCATCAAATGAGGCAAAAAATGACTTACAATTGATACAGTCTTACAATCCAAGCAATTGTGGGTTAAGGGTCTTGCTCAAGGACACAACGGTGGCAGCTTGAGCAGATGTGGGATTTGAACCCTGGACCTTCTGGTCCAGAGTCCAGTGCCTTAACCACTAGGCTACCACAGTCCCACAATACTCACAGTCAGCAGGATCTGAACCTGCGTGGGGAGACCCCAATGGATTTCAAGTCCATCACCTTAACCACTCGGCCACTGCTACTGTTAAGAATTTTACGCGCATTAATATTACGCACTAAAGAAAAATGTCCATCATGGGTCTGTGAAATATACAGGAGCCAACCACATGGCGAGATTATCTGACGTGACCTGGAATCTATAGCTTGCTCAGCTCAGTATAAACAAAAAACCAAGCCTGCAAGTGCTCACTCACTTTTCAGTGCCAGGAGAGCCATCGCCTAACCGCCAGCATAGGGCACAAGACAGGAACAACCCTAGACAGGGCACCAATCCATCGTAGAACACACACTCTCATGCTTGGGTCACTTTAGAGACACCAGTTAACCTAACACGCATGCCTTTGGACTGTGGGAGGAAACCCGAGTAAACTCACACGGACATGGGGAGGACATGTGGACTCCACACAGAAAGGACCCAGACCACTATACCTGGGATCAAACCCAGGACCTTATCGCTGTGAGGCGACAGTGCTACCCACCGAGCCACCATTCCGCCCTGCATATCTGCTTAATCTAATTTAGTGTCGTGGGAGGACATGGCCTCTTTGGCAGCATAGGGTGCAAGGCATGAATCATGGTGGACAAGGTGCACCTTGGGCACACGTACACACACTGGCTCACTCACTCACACTGGGACACTTTAGACATTATACATTTACATTTACATTTTAGCAGACGCCCTTATCCAGAGCGACTTACAGCTGATACAGTCTTACAATCCAAGCAATTATGGGTTAAGGGTCTTGCTCAAGGAGCCAACAGTGGCAGCTTGGCAGAGGTGGGATTTGAACCCTGGACCTTCTGGTCCATAGTCCAGTACCTTACCCACTAGTCTACCACAGTCCCCATTATAGATGATTTAACCCAACTTCGGAATATGGGACCAAACAGGATTTCCCAGTGGAAACCACAGTTAGGTTACACAGTAAATTGGTAGTAGGCATGCTAAATAAAGAGCGTAAATGTGCCAACATTAAGCAGCTACTTGCAATACATATTAAATAGAACTCTGTGATAGTTATTTTAATCAGTGAAAATATAGTCTGTGCTCATACGTTTGGCCTACTAAACAGTGTTTTCACTAGTCGCAGTGGGTCATTATGCTGGGAAAACCATGACAGATGCTGACTGAATGCTAATTTGTCACAACATGACTGCAACATACTACTGTTTCTTTCACGTCAAACACACAGAGAGCTTTTCTTATACCCATAGTGTAAGAAGCATCAGCCCAGGTTTCTAACTTGATCACACAAATGCATGGTGATTCCAACAGTATATGGATGTACAAACACATTTTAGTGTAGTTTATATGGTAGCGTTTTAGCATATTATACACCAACTGATTGAGCCCTCTGAAAAGCGCTCAACAGACTATTGTTGAAAACAAAAAGTGCAGCCTTTGCTAAGCTAACTCATGCAAATTCCAACTGATAGGCTGGAACTGGGTCGTTTTGCATCCGTGGGGAATCCATGGTGCCTTTGCAGAACCAAGGGCGTAGCCATGGCGATGTCCAAGACTGACAGCTTGGCTCTGAAGCACAGGCCCCATCGCAGCGACGCCAGGGTGGCCTGATGGTGCCAAAACAAAGTGGTTGTTGGAATTTAAACCTTTAATTGATCCCAGTGTTGGACTGCGGTCAGGAGAGAAAGAAGAACTAATGCATGCCAACTTCAACTGACCCAACTGCCTCAAACAGCACAGGGTTGAGGAGTGCTTCATCTTTGAATTGGAAACCAAATTTGAAAGTAAACAACTTCAGGGCAAAACAGGAACAAACAATCATGTGTATGCTGATCTTTCAGAGAGCTGTACAGTAGGAATGATAACGAGCAAGACTAATGCAAGGCTAAATGAGAAGGCAAGAAACAAAAATGAAATTAGTCAGTGTGACAATGCAATACAAACGTAGAAAAGTCAACCTAAGGATGGTTATTTATGGCACGGTTTTAATAAATAAGTCACACATTAACCTAGATGTCCAGGAATGGCTAGTGATACGTCCCACAGACCAAAGTAATTCTATACTAAAGCAAATTAAGCACTGCAACATGCTTACCGGTACATTTCACTTTAAACACGTCTATATTTAATCTTAAAAGGCTGACCAAAGCACTACAAACAGACGTTTTTGGTTACTCATCAAGTAAAAGGAGGGAAATGAACCAAAACAAAAGGACATCAGTATTTGACCAGTTACAATCAGTGAGGAACTATGGAGCTATAAATGACACAGATATACAAATGGCACGGACACCTGACGATACCACACGATTCTGACGTACTGCTAAATCACCAAGACCTTAAACACCTCAGTCCCTCAAAAAGGACATACAACTGAAATACTGCTACATTCAATTACACAGAAATGCAAATATGCAATTATGGCCATCCACAATCGCCCCCTTGTCCTACCTGTTATCACTTTGAGCTGGAGCCATAGGCGCGTGATGTCCTGGCACAGCAGGGACACTCTGTTTAGTGCCATCCTGCCTGCAGGGTACCCCTCAGGTACCCCTTTCTGAAGAGTTCTGATCAGCCAGCATACACAGCAACACACCAGCTAGGACAGATGATCTGTCTTGGGGCTTCACACAACCCCATGCCGGCTCAGTCACACATACACCCAGATACGCATGTGAATGGACTAAGCCTGCTAGGTTCAGGTTACACTACCCGCTGTGCTCGCTCTCACACACACACACACACACACAGGTAGACCGGCCAGTATGGTGCCTCGTGTATGCAGCCAGACGTAGTCACGAGTCTTAAGTTTTAAGTCCTTAATAAACAAATAGTCTTAACTCTGTCACACACGCATACGCACAGCAAGAGCAGTCCTACACACAGTAATACTCCTACAGATAGATTTGTAGCACAGAGAGAGAGAGGCGGGCGAGAAGCCAAAGCCTGTTGTATGTCACTCCTCCCTCCAACTGGGTTAATAATAAGAAGCCAATCACCACAAGGGCCATGTCCAAAGCAGTGGAATAAAGACGCCCTCTACAGAGGTTCTGCAGATGTGCAATTCTGATGCTCGAAGCCTTTTCAGTATTAGAAAATTCACCCTTATTATCTCTATTCCACAAATACACTCACAGATCACTTTATTATTAGCCACACCTCCTTGTTTCTACACGTATTGTCCATTAGCATACAAAAGCACTCTGTAGTTCTACAATTACAGACTGTAGTCCATCTGTTTCTCTACATACTTTGTTCGTTCCAATTAGCAGCACTCAGTTGGACTATCATTTCCACACTTGTCAAGAAAGAACATGATTTTTGGGGTACCTTTTATGGGAAACACTGTGACTGCAAAGACAGCAAGAAATCGGAGAAAACGTCCTTCAATGCTTAGTCACAAACCCTTCACTTGGTTTGCAAGTATTACAAATGAAATTACATTAAAAGTAAAGGTCCATTATATAAACAATGAATAAAAATGTAAAGAGTAGCATGGGAGAATCCACATTCATTAACAGGATACCATATTTTGGTTATGTGAAATCATTGTGGAGCCCAGAAAAACAGAAGGCGCCATGGCATTACGGTCTTGATTAAAGTTAATTGTCAACTTTCTCAGAAAAAACATGCGACGACAAACACTAAGATGTTCATAAGAATGTTCTTAAATGCAATTCTCAAAAAAAAAAAACCTTAAGTTCTCAAATATTTTCTTAAGAATTTCATAATTACTTTTATCAAGGTTTTCTTAAGAAACTCATCAGTGTGTTCTTTTGTAGACTGCATTGCATTTTACAGCTTACAAAATACTGTGCAAGACACGTTTTGAATTTCTATTGACCATTATTTCCATTATTAGTTTAATCCTCTCTGAGGATGACAGAATGGAGGAAATTCAAACCAAGCGTTCACAAAACTTTATCAAATAAAAAAATAGAGGTTCGCCATAAACCTTCCTTAGACTTGTATTTCAAGGATGACCTTCACTCCAAAGTCTTTTAAGCATTTAAATCGAAATGTACGCCTTATTTCCAGTAACTACATTGTTTAAAGTTTTACATTTCGGTGCTTCCCTTCAACTCTTACAGCCTAAGACAAGTGTGAGGCTATCGTGAGGTTAAGAAAACAGTTAAGAACAGGATGTGTTCAAGAATACCACTCGTTCTTAAGAAGAGAGTTAAGAAAAAAATAAGATCATTCTTAAGAAGTTATTTGAAGGATAACAAACTTTCTTAACTTTAACGCACTCAGAGAAACAACACCGCGGCCTCGCGGATCATACCATTTGCTAGGCAAAGGGGGGGGATGCTGTATTGTCGCTGTTAAAATACAATATGTATAAACCACATAGTTTCTGGTTTTAACATTTTTTTTCAGCTTATTAGAGATACACTTCTGTTTATAATACAACAACAGCAACCCCCCTCCCATTTTACCCTCATCACACATCACAAGTAAGCAGAACCAGATCATGCGCACAACAGTGACCAAGCCTCGTGGTGTTGTTGGTAAAAGTCTTACTCGTGCTGTTAAAAGTTTGTGGTGTCTGTTTCAGGGCGACACAATGAAATAACACCAGTGTATTCAAGTCTCTGTAAGCTCTGACTATTTCGCAGTTTACTTATCTGTATTATTAAAGACCAACTAGCAAGCACAGATCTCTAACGATTAGGGGAGGGACGCGGGTTCACGGAAAGCTGCAGGAAACAATTCAAATTCCTCCAAAACTCGCTTACTCGCTCCACATAAAAAGAAGGCTCTCGAACAGTGGCGTTCTTATAGCCAGGCTTTCCCTGAGACCACTGAATACCCCTGCAAGCCTGTGTTCACAGAGCCTGGGAAAGACACACACATGCAGGACCACCTGTTTGTGGCTGGAGGCTGTCTGCGACAATGAATGACACCACTTTAAAGACTTTGATACTCAAAACCCTGAGAGGGAGAGAGGCAGAGAGAGGCATGTACGGTGAGAGGATCAAACAGCTGCTCCAAACTGAAGAACTTTGACACCAAATATCCTACACTATATCCCGGACCATCAACACTCAGTATCATTCTGCCAGTGCTCATTCTGCTGTACCTATTCTTAGCCGTCTTTTACTTTCAAGTGTTCACACACAGACAGGACCTGTAATTTGAGGGCAGCCCTACCTGCTTGAACCATACAAGATATTCTTAGGAAATAAAACAGTTGCCTGAATACATTCAAAATTGTAACGCATGGTCGCAGACATGCTGACTTTTTTCAAAGAATTTGCCAAATCACCCATCACGTTCCATATTTACATTTACATTATTTAGCAGACGCCCTTATCCAGAGCAACTTACAATTGACACAGTCTTACAATCCAAGCAATTGTGGGTTAAGGGTCTTGCTCAAGGACCCAACAGTGGTAGCTTGGCAGAGGTGGGATTTGAACCCTGGACCTTCTGGTTCATAGTCCTGCACCTTAACCACTAGGCCACCACAGTCCCATATCTGATGGTTGTGGCAAGCCAAGGGCAGCACAGGGCTCAAGGCGGGAACCACCCCTGGACAGACATGCACACACAGATCTAAAACATGTCTGAGGAATGTGGGACCAAACCCACATAGACACAAGGAGAACATGCAAACTCCACAGAGACAGTGGGCTTGTCACGTTTGTCGCTTCACCCACGGAGCACTGAATCGATGTAATGTGGATACAACCTGGGCTCCCTGTGCCTCATATAAATCCGAAAACATGTAGGCTATGTTGATCGGTGAGTAATACATTTATTAAGGTGGGATTTACTTGATAAACACCCTGTATACACAGACAAAAATAAAAAAACAATAAATCAGATGAAATTCAAATGCTATTGTTTATTATAAATACATTAGCTGCTATCAAGGTTCAGATTTCCTTTTGGTGGGCTGTTATCACTAACCTTCTTAGGGCCCATAGTGACTTATCTACGAATATATGTAAAAAAAAAAAAAAAAGTTTACAGTGGATTATAGCAGAGAATCTGCACTGAGCTGAGCCTGATGTGCTCCTGTGTTTTGGCTGGAAGGGCATACAAAGAAATGCGCCAAGTGTCGCATTTGACTGTAATTTAGCAAACAGTTGCCCTGTACAGGCTATTGGACGTTTCTCTGAATAGCAGGCTGTATTATTAAACAAGAGTGCTTGTTGAGTGCAATTTTGCTTACTATTTATGTATTACATAATTCTTTAAATCAATACATGAATTATAGTGCAGTCATGTATAATGACAATAGATGTCTTTCAAACACGTTACATGTGCTCAGGATCACATGCAGATTTTGTTTTTATGTACCAGAAATGCACCGATTGCAATTGTCCGGTTTGTTTTAAACATATGACCGTCCAATTGCGATTTTGGCCGTGTATGATTTTTTTTCTGTCTAAGAATTATGAATGACAGTATACAGAATTTTTGTTCCACTTTTCTTTTAACGGAAACTTCACTGCTAAAGAAATATAGCAGCAGTTTCTTGCTTGGCTCTGAACTCTCAACAGAGCTAGCTTTAGCTTTGTCCAATTCCACATATTCAGTGAAGTGATGCTGTTTTAAATGGCTTGTTAAATTCCTTCTTTCGAGTGTTGTGCTGTTTACTTTCTCCATACATACTGCAAACAGCACTCACTCACTCACTGTGAAGAACTACAACGCTGAAGGTATATCAGTATATCACTGCTTCCTCACTAATACTGAGCTATATAGGAAGAGACTATTTAGTGCACCAAGTAATAGCATTGAAGCGCAACTGAAATTTCATCAGCATGCATCAGCACCGATCTGTCTTATAAACAAACACACAATTTAAAGCTTGAACTGGGTTTAAAGCAGAATTAAACTGTGAATTAATGTGAGTGGAAGCAGTGTGTTGTGTGGTGCACCTGTGGCTAAACATGGCCGGCACAGGATCGGTTATATGAGACTGATCAGCCGATCACCAGTCCCAGCCGATCACACTGAAAACCGGCCGATCAATCGGTGCATCATGTAGCATGTAGTATTTTGGGACTACGTACATTTTCATGAACACGGCCATTTGCGAAAAAAAGTGTTTTATGAATGATTTAATCTCAAATTCATTCTTCCAGTGATCAGTCCAGGTCTTGAGCACACATCTCTGGATCTGGTGCTGTGAGGTGATAGAGCTAACCACACTTTTCCTGGTCAGGGGCAGGGGTTGCACCAAGCCCATGTAAGCACTCACTGGAGCAGGGGGAAGTGTACAATGGATTGACACAAGTACAGTTAGAATAAACAACATTACACAGATGTTTTGACCCAGTATGTATGTATTATCCATGTCTAGTGTACATTTCAGTATGGGGTAGCTTTTCCCTATTTTGTTTGAGAAAACAGTCGTTTGGACAAGCTGTCTGACAGTAATTTGCAGTTATGCAGATGCAGAAAACACACCTCCTCCATGTTTCACAGCATTGGACAGGCCTTCTGGGTTGAATTTTTCACTTGACCTACAAAGACAGTGTTCTGGAGCATCGGTACACAGCTCAAAGCGTGACTCATCTACAGAGAACACGCTCAAGCTACTGGGAATCTTGCAGGCCATAAAGTGCCAAAAATTTGAGTCTGTCTGCAATGCACTTTTTGGACGGCAGAGGTTTATTTGTACACCATTGTGATGAAAAAAAACCCAGCTTCCTTAAGCCTTCTTGTAATACATGTACAGCATTTAGCAGACGCCCTTATCAAGAGCAACTTACAATTGATACAGTCTTACAATCCAAGCTATTGTGGGTTAAGGGTCTTGCTCAAGGATCCAACAGTGGCAGCTTGGCAGAGGTGGGATTTGAACCCTGGACCTTTTGATCCATAGTCCAGTACCTTAACCGCTAGGCTACCACAATTATTACACAATAGTGTAATAATTTCTGGACTCATGAATTAATTTTGTTAGAGTTGTCTTACGATTCTTCAGGACAGTCATTTTCAGTCTCATGGCATCGACTTGTCATCACTCCAGGTCTTCCAGAACCTGCTTTCCGTGATATAGAACCTGTGGCCAACTTTCGGAACTGTAGAGAGTGGACTGATATCCTGATAGTGGATGGAATAAAGTAGGCAACATTGTGTCCTTGAAGTTCATGTTGTAAGCAGAAAAATGGGCAAGAGTAAGAATGTGAGCGACTTTGACATGACAAGGAATAATGATACACCCAATATGATGATAGAGGACACCTCATTTATTGTCCAGGAGAGTCCATTCAGTCAGTTGTAGGGCTGCATTTGCTGCCTTTGCCTCAAACAAAGCCAATCATCCTCAGCAGCTGGAAGACACCCCAGAACTGACACTGTGCCACCTGACTGCCACAAGATTTAAATGCATGCTATGCTTATACCACAGTTATTTCAAATGTAATATCTGTAAAAGTGTTGCTGCCACACACAACAGCTATCATTTTAAAAACTTTAATACACTGCAGATACTACAACACAGTTCATTTCCATTTTAATAAGGTTTAACTATTATGCTATTTTATTTACTAATAAACAAAAGTGGTCATGCAATGGCATAGAGAGACTACATTTATCAAGGCAAGTGGGCTTATTCTAGGATAACAAGTAACATGAGACATACCTCATGGTAAACACAAAGAAGAAATCCCCTGTTCCCCACTAATGTTTACTCTCATCACACAAACTACCTTTATACCACTACCCACAATCACTGACACCTGATAGCAAATATGATTTAAGAGAAGTTGGAGTCAGCTAAAAGAGACAATAGTCGTTCCTCTCTCATAACAATACTGTCATCTAAGCCTACATTTGCCAGTTCCTCCAAGGCATGGTACAGAAACCAGAGAAAGGTGAGTGTACTGAGGGGAAAGTCCATTAACTCAACACGTGATGCTAGGACCTGAGAACAATCAACAGTTCTGTTTACATGTAAAGATCTGAATGATTTCACTCAGAAAATGTTCTGTTTATATACTAGAAATCATAGAATTCAGCAGTCTGATCAAAGTTTCATTTACAGTTATCAGGCTAATATTTTCTTTTTTTATTTTCTTTTATTTTGCATTCTCTCGATTATATTTTGTATTTTAATATTTTTATTTTTATTTTTTATTATTCTATTTATCATTTATGTACTTACACTGAGATTATAAATTTATTAAGGTAATTTAGGTTATGTATTTCTTACATAAAAGATCTAGGATGCCCAAGGAGGTATTGGTCCTCCCTCATAGGCGTTTCTTCCTCATCACATTTAGGGAGTATTTCCTTGCCACTGCCACCATATGATTGCTTAACTGGGGCTGTGGGCCAAGATTGTTATAACATTTACATTTACAGCATTTAGCAGACACCCTTATCCAGAGCGACTTACAATTGGTACAGTCTTACAATCCAAGCAATTGTGGGTTAAGGGCCTTGCTCAAGGACCCAACGGTGGCAGCTTGGCAGAGGTGGGGTTTGAACCCTGGACCTTCTGGTCCAGAGTCCAGTACCTTACCCGCTAGGCTACCACAGTCCTGCTTTGCTGCTTTGAGTCAATGATCTGTTGTTTCCAAGTGTTACAGAAATAAATCTGATTTGATTTTACATGTATGCAGAATACAGAATATAATAATATAATTATAAAATAATGTAATATACGTAATACACTCATGCTACCCCTAGTTTTCCTTTTGGGTTTTATTTATGATGCCCATGTTCAAAGTTGGAATTTTTGTTCAAATTTGGAGGTCTAAAAAAAGTCAAAATCAAATGAAAAAGCAATGTCCGACTAGTTAGAGTGAAGAGGCATTTGAATTCTGAGTTTCCATTGTAGCCTTCAACTCAAATTAACACTCAGTGAGTCAGTGAATCACTAGTACCAGCAGTTCTACAGTCCAACCAACAATTTGTCCACACTCAAAATTCATGTTGTTGCTTCATTGTCTCTAGATTCTTCATTTTGCTACCAATAGCATGGAATCAATTACCTCTTCTCATACCTACTTGATCAAATTCAATATAGCAGGGGGCCAGGGCCTATCTGGCAGTACAGAGCTCAAAGAAGAAACAACAGAGTCCATCACAGTCCATCTTCATTGTTATACTTAAACATGCGACAATGTAGAGAACACTGTGTATGAATGTGAGAAGAAACCAGAGTACCCAGAGGAAACCCACACAGACTTGGGAACTCCATACAAACTCCACAGACACAGCGACCAGACTGAGACTTGAACCCTGGTCTCAGGAGCTGTGAAGCAACACAACTAACCACTGTGCTACCATGCCGAATCACACAATCAGTAACCACAAATTAGGGTATAATTAGTGTAATACATTAAATAGAATTTAGGAAGGATATGCATCTTGGAAATGACACTCCTACTGTGGGAAGTGGTTGTAACAAAGAGAACCTGTTCAGTTAGAAGTTGTCTTGTCCCAAATATATGCAATCAATGTCATCTTTTCTTTAGTTAGCTCTCAGTCTACTGCCATAGGCTTATTTCTCTTTAAACCCACAATAACCAGAATGCCATAAAGACCTGTTTCCAGTAATATTTAATTTTCTTCCCATGTGTCATATTATGTTCAATTAGAAATGACACAATAGGGAACTAATGCAATTGCTAGTTCTCTGTTTGCACAAAAGTGTTATGAATTTTACTTCCTGCAATGGGTCTTTGATTTCACACAGCATCTTGTAAATTGACAGTAATTTTTCTCCAAAGGTGTGCTTCCTGAAAAAATGTTAGATTATGATAGTCAGTGTCAAGATGAACAGAAACACGTTCAGATTTGATCATGTAGGAATCTGGAGTAATATTAAACTACATTAAATCACATTAAACTGCATTGTGTTTAATCTCATAACGATGCTGACATTGTGTTAGCTCAGCTGAACATAAAACAGTTTGTAGCTGATTTTTTTTGTACTCCGTATCTGGTGCCTCTCATGTTAAAATATGATGTCAGCCATCATTGATGGATTCCAACTGTTCTGATACTGCCTTTCCATTGATACGAAGTCCTGCCTTGCAGGGAAGAAGTCCAAGTGTGAATGCAGAAATGAATTATTTTCACGGACATGCTGCAGTTCATGGTTTTGCACACTTTTAGCATGCTGTTAATCAAGTCGGTGTAGTTTGGTGTTCTGTATTTGGCAAAGAAACTGCCTTCCATGCTATTTTCTCTGGCCTTACAAGCAGATATTCAGACTCCCAGTCAATTTATTTTTATTATTAGTTATCCTTGGAGACATCTGTATCATCATTGTTCATTGCTTTCAAAAACATGCATCATCATTTATATTGAAGTGGAGGTAGAACTATCATTTGTATCAGTGGATTCTGCTCCACACCTTTCTGCCCAGGAATGAAATGCTTAAGCCACTTCTTTTTAATATAAATGTGCTTCTTTAGCATGGCTAGAACATACACAAATGAAACAACAGTCATTTGTACATCCTAATTACAGTCCTAGTGCCAGTACAAATACATACATGATGCGTCTTTGAGACTTAAGTCTATATTTGCCACAGACGTTATTGAACGCATCACAGCTGTTGCAACATTGACACTGAAATTTCTGCTGAATTAAATCTTCATGAAGACAGTAAATCATATTACAAAGTATAATCACATTCCTATTGCCGGCAGAATGTCAACATGTGTTCAAATAGGATCTGTTAATGCAAGTAGTTTTTATGGCCTTTCTGCTGGCATCTAAGCTGACTTGGATAATATTTGCCTAGCAGAAATACTCAGACATGGTTGACCGACCAAAACAGGTTGCTTTGTGGGTAATATACTAGTAGATTTAAATAAGGGAAATGTTATATCTACAAAACAGTATGTTGCCGGGAAATTTAGATGGTTTTAGTGATCAGTAGCCCAACATCCATTAAATACACCCAACTTTGTTCAACAAGCAAAATCTGTGTCGTCCAGTGTAATCAGTTTTTGTTTATTGTCTGTGATCTCTCAGTATTTGATCCCACATAGACTCACGTTCAATCCAAGTTACTGTCTGAGTGGACTCCATGTTCTCCTTATGACCACATGGGTTTCCTCTGTGTTTTTGTTAAAACACTGAGATGCAATGTTTCAGCACAAGTAATACAATGTGTCTATTATGACTGTTCTTGTAATCTGTGTTAAGGCAGATCCTACAGACACAAATTGTCACCTAGTACAGATCTTAACCAAACAAACCATTTCCATTCACCATGCAGGTGAGCGTTGTATGGTCATGCTTTGCATTGCCGTAGCATTTCTTTTCAATCTAATGGTATAGATATACTAAAGAATACACATTAACACCTACACCTGCCTATTTCCATTTCCCCCAAATCTACTTCAGTCTGCCATACAGCCTTTTCACAAACTGCCGGCATTCACCTTGCTCAAAGCACACATCATACACGCTAAGTTATTCATAAGCGTGGTTATAATGAATACAAATAACCATCATGTCATTGATTGCAAGTCTACCCACAACAAGAAATGTTAATGGGCCGAGAGATAAGAAACTTGCCCTAGTGAACTACCTGAATGACACTGGACCAAAATACATGTAAATGATACATAAGCATAATCCATCAGGCCACCTTTTTAATCAGGACCTGCAATCAACCCCATTGACGGGGTTGTACTTAAAATCAGCTCAATACCTAAAAACGATTATTTTTAGTTATATTTTCCTTTAATTGAGTACACCCTCGCATCCCACAGAAAAATGGTTTGATCCTGCACTGACTGTAGCCAGGGAATTTTACTTTTCTGATATTACATGAATCTGATCTAGATGGAGGACAGATAAACATGGGCAGTCGGCACAATTCTGGTGTGATCCACATGAAGCCTTCATGGCCCGGGCCCCACCAAGTCTGTCAACTGGCCTGTCTGCACTGTAAGTGCAATTAGCAAATACAGTCACTCCCTTTGGCTCCTTACATCGAAACTCACTCAAAGACACAGGCAGTCTCTCCAGTATAAGTAAACATCCCTATTTATATGGTGTGTGATTACAGTGTCCGTCTTCTTCAGCTGCTCATAAGCTTGATGCACTCGGGCCTGGGTACAACTTGCACATGAACAGCCAACAGGAGCTTCAATGTCAAACACAACAGCATATCTCCTTCATATACATTTTACAGTTAATACTGAATGCTAAATCTACACGTCGACAAACAAAAACCATGCATAGCATATATCACACTGATGCGGATTAACCAGGCGTAAAGATAAATGCACTCGTTTCTAGTCCATGTCAACAGCTGTACAGGACATTTAGTCTGACCTGAGACCTTTAAGCATTCAAAATATGAGACTTTTGGACTAACTGTGGATCTGCAGTGAGTTGTGTTGCCTAATACAAAGCCATTTTGCAGAATAACTTGCTACAGTATTTAATTCTTGCACACTGTAAATATTGTAATACCTTAGCCTAGCGGGTAAGGTACTGGACTATGGACGAGAAGGTCCAGGGTTCAAATCGCACCTCTGCCAAGCTACCACTGTTGGGTCCTTGAGCAAGACCCTTAATCCACAACTGCTTGGATTGTAAGACTGTACCAATTGTAAGTCGCTCTGGATAAGGGTGTCTGCTAAATGCTGGAAATGAAAATGAAATGAAAATGAAATAAATTGTAAGACTTAAGTGTCCCACTGGCACAGATTTAGTAAAGTGTGAGAAGTCAGTGATGTTCCAGATACCCAATTTATTCACTGGCAGCTAGTTATGAGGTTCTGTATTTACCGTACAGGAAAGCCGTGTGTCCAGACAGGCAAAATAAACCTGGCACTGTTCAAAAAACTGCTAGATACAGCAGTACCTTGGTTCTCGACCACCTCGGAACTAGTCCAATTTGATTCTCGACGCATTTTAACTACAAAAATGTGTCTCGGTTCTTGTCGTTTGCTTGGTGCTCAGTGCACTTGCTTAAACTAGTACGAGTCGAGCCACGTGACTCATTCATGATTCAGTACACAGTGATTCAGATTCACAACAGCCATTGCTCATTGAAGATCTCCACTGATTATCGTGTTTTTCTACAGTACTGTATTTGTGGTGCAAATAAGTCTCCAGAAGTCCTGAAAAGGTTAATAAGAGAAAACCGAAAGGAAACCGAACTGAATCCTCCAGAACACATACTGCAGTTAGCTTAGCAGCTATGCCAGCGCCCTTAGTTCACCAATAGAGTAAGTGCTTTTACTTTTCACTTTTAATCCATTACTCACTAAATTACATGAGATTTTTCAACACATTATTATAAAATAAGCTTTGTGTTAATGATTTTGGCCAGCTGTAGGTTAATGTACGTGTTAATGTGTAATATGCTCCGCTATGATACAGTGTAGACTACACATTTAACTTATGATGGATTTTTCGGAACAACCTCAACGTCCTATTTCACAGAACGTACTGCTGACGTTAAATGGTACACGCCTGTATTAACGCCTGCTCGTGGCTTGCTTACTGTTTTAAAGAAATTAAAGCGACAACGTAAAATTAAGACCTCTGATCCAGTAACTCTTTTTACAATTAAACTGTAATCAACACAGGAATAATTCAAAGGATACAGTAACTGAAATTCAGTCTGGCTCATTTGACAAATGTGCATGTGGTTAAAATCTGACCAGGATACAATCCAGATAAGGTTTGACAGAAAACCTGATATCAGACTGTTAATTACGGTGGAGAATCTGCATTGTTATGGGGTTGCTTTTCCTCCACAAACCCTGGGAAGCTTGTTAAGATAAATTGCACCATAGGCTTGACTAAAGACATAAGATTTTACATGAAAATCTGACTGCCTGAGTCAAGAAACTACAAAGAGTCATGGTAGGATCTTACAGCAGAACAGTGATCCAAAACATGCATCCAAATTCACACACAAATGATTCAGTGGCCACAGAATCAAGCATTTAAGAGGGTCACCCCAAACAATGAAGATGAGATTTATACCCCAAAAACTGGGGAGGTCAATGATGATCACCCAAGTGTTCCTAACCAGCAGAAATGTTTCTTTTGGGTATACTGCAAATTCAATTTGATTTCAAGCTTTCCTGAAAAGCTTATATTCTGAGCCATTTCCAAATGCACAGTGACCATAATTTTATGATTCAAAAACTATGGTGCAACACAGCAATTATACAGGCTCTGTACAAAGCACTTGTGTGACAAATGTGGTAAACAACAAGTACCATTTAAATGGAAAACACATGAAAAATGCATTACAAAACAATAAATACAAAGGACTGTAAAGGTCATGCCATATACAGCTCACAGCACATCATCGGGATCAGCTCACTGGCTTGGCTTGGACAAGCTGAGCAAATAAAAATGACTGTGCAAATAACATGAGAAACAATTAGCAGCATAGAGTAGTAACAAGAGCATAGACGATTAGAAGGCCAGATTCATTCTTGTAGGAAACAACGTCTATATGACTGGTTTGATACAAATTAAAAGTATATCCTCAGACTCGTTTAGATTTAGGGATAATATTTTATGATGAGTTTTATTTAACATTGTTAAACATTTGCACTTCTTTACCCTGTGAAGCATCTGTAGTCATGACTGTATCCAAAATGGTCCCGTAGACACAATTCCCTGCATTTTACACACTATATAGAGCTGTATTCCTGTGTAGGGAAAGAATTGGTAAGGTTTTCCTTGGAGGGATGGTCAGAAGCCTAACTGGAGCTGGCCGCCAATGTGATAAACGGAATTAAAATACTACTGTTCATTTGTGCTGTACAAACCATTGTTTGTGCTGCTTCCAGCTTTTAAGAAATTAAACATTACATTTTATTACCTGCGATGTCATGCAGCCCCTCATAAGCGGCCAAATCGCATCAAAATGGTCTCTTTCGTTTGTGCAGTTAAAATCAACATTGTGCTAATGTAATTCACAACATAAAGCCATAAAGGTTGGTCTGGATGAGTGACATCAGTGATATTTTAATTGGTCCACATAGAAACACAGATTTGAATAAAGATTCTTTTCACAAAGGTGTCACTTAATGGAGTATTTTTCTTTGTACCGGGGCTTGTGACACTAAAATAACTTGGCAATGGGCAAAAAGACTATCAGTGGAGACCACCTGTTGACTAAGCAGAAGTCACTTCAACTGGAATGGAACCATGTTGGTGCGATTTGGGCATGAATATGGGCTGCATTATGCTTAACTAAGTTGGCAATTGAAATCCACAAATGTTTATTTTAATGGCACAAACCAGCACTAACACAGCACAAATGAATAAAACCATTTTGATCCGGTTTGGCCTCTGATGGGGGGCTGTGTGATGTCACAGGTAATAAATGTAATGTTTAATTTATTAAACAATGGTTTTTACAGCCCAAACAAACAGTAGTATTTTAATTCCGTTTTTGATCACATGAGGGGCCAGCTACACAGAGGTAACCCACAATCAAATGGGCCCAGGCGGAGGAACTGTGGTAGCATAGCGGGTAAGGTACTGGACTATGGACCAAAAGGTCCAGGGTTCAAATCCCACATCTGCCAAGCTGCCACTGTTGGGTCCTTGAGCAAGGCCCTTAACCCACAATTGCTTGGATTGTAAGACTGTATCAATTGTAAGTCGCTCTGGATAAGGGTGTCTGCTAAATGCCGTAAATGTACATGTAAATGTAATGTAATGTAATAGGAACACTGGGACAGGGTGTCAGTCCATCCTAGGGTTTAGCACCAACAGAAGCACCAACCGACCTAATGTATCAATACATGAAAAGATGTGACTGATTTCTTGATTGATTGGCCAGTGGTTTATAAGCCCTAGGTCTGTTTCATGGCAGGAAGTGGCAGTGGTGAGTCTATGTAGTTTCCAGGCTGCTAGACTGATTAGTGGCTTGTCGTTCTCCACTGGACTAGTTTAGTGTTTTCATTTTATAAGAGTGAGCTCCACTCCGAAATCTGATTGGTACCAAAGTCTCAGAATGGACAATGTAAATACATTTTACTGTTTAATACACTACAGACCACACCTACTGCCTCAGGGGTGAGCATACAACACTAAGTCACACACCCTGCAATGTTCACAGCTATCTGTACCCAGTGTTATGCATTTTGCCATTTTTTTTTGTTGTTTTCTCCCCATTGTACCAAACTTTAATTAAACTGTGATGCCTATACCGTGTTATGACTGTGTTAGCCTAGTGGTTAAGGTACTGGACTATGGACTGGAAGGTCCAGGGTTCAAATCCCACCTCTGCCCAGCTACCACCGTTGGGTCCTTGGGACCCTTAACCCACAATTGCTTGGACTATAAGACTGTACCAATTGTAAGTCCCTAGTTATAATGCATCACTGTGTCATATGAAGAGAGCAAAAAAATTCATGGCTGCTTTGGTTCCAGACTCATCACACTCTGCAAAAGAGGAAATGCTCATTCAAAACCAGCCGTTCCTGGCCTGGGTTAGCCAGCAATGGTTTCCTCTTCACCTGATCTACATTTACATTTATATTTACAGCATTTAGCAGACGCCCTTATCCAGAGCGACTTACAATTGGTACAATCTTACAATCCAAGCAATTGTGGTTTAAGGGCCTTGCTCAAGGACCCAACAGTGGCAGCTTGGCAGAGGTGGGATATGAACCTTCTGGTCCATAGTCCAGTACCTTACCTGCTAGGCTTCCACAATCCTAGATCTAGGTTGAGTTACATAAAGAGAGTCCTAATGATTTCCCTGTGGGGGTGGACATTTCAAACTGGTCACAGATGTGTGTATAAGCACACCTACCGAACACCGACCTGTTGATGTGGTGCTAGAGAAACACACATTTCTGAAAATATAAAGTTGGTGCTAACATAAGCAGCATCCACGGTTAAGTGTTCAATAAAGCTCTGTCAGCAAGCAGATGTGCAGTCCTTATCAGTCATGATGTTTAGAATGTCAGTGCTCAGTGCCAGACTTGGAAGAATATAAAGTAGTCAATGGATTATAAATACGAAGTAGTTTGCATTGCAAATGCGATAACAGGATTTCAACAGCTTCCATTCATTGAGTATTCTATTGATTGTGCATGTATTTATTTATCAGTGCTTCAGCTTGTTCCTGATCCATAAAACCAATATTGGGTTGAAGATTAGATTCTTTTTCGTTATGATATTTTACAAATTAACCCCATGGTGCACACACAGACTAGGATCCAGATTTGATATATAGTGTGAGTGGGCTCACTGGTGTATTTAAAGAACTGGGATCTCTCCGAGTCTGATCTTCAAAACATGTTTGTGGAAGTGTACTATGGTACGAAAAAAAGGCATTCTGAGAACTTCAGAAAGACTGTTTGATGATCATCAGGCTGGAAAGTGTCACATCATCATCTCTTAACAGTTTGGTCTCTGTACAAACTGAAGGATTTCAAATCCACTGTCACTTGGTTGACCAACAAACATCACTCCAAGAGCAACACACGCAATAGTCCGTGAGGTCACAAAGAAACCCAGGGTAACTTACATTTACATTTACAGCATTTAGCAGACACCCTTATCCAGAGTGACTTACAATTGATACAATCCAAGCAATTGTGGGTTAAGGGCCTTGCTCAAGGTCCCAACAGTGGCAGCTTGGCAGAGATGGGATTTGAACCCTGGACCTTCTGGTCCATAGTCCAGTACCTTAACCGCTAGGCTACCACAGTTCCAACTTCTATGCAACTAAAGGCATCTCTGGCATTGTCTAATGTTAATGTTTAGAAGTCCATCATGAGGAGAACACTGAACAACAATGGTGTGGTGGGTAGGGCTGCAAGGAGAAAGCCACTGCTTTCCAGAAAGAACATTGCTGCCCATCACATATCAAATGGACAATAGGAAAAACATTTTGTGAATGAATGAGAGTCCACAAACTTTTAATCAACACTGTATGTATTCAATAATGACTACTGAGCTAAACTGTGCTAAATAATTGATAACCTGAAAGTGTATCATTTGTTGATCCAAAAATGGACCTTACATTACAACTTAAACAAGAATCCATTAGCTATTATGGCTCTTCTCATTTTTATCCACATTATTATGTAACAGGACTTCACTTACAGGAAAATGGACCGTTTCCTATTAACATCATGTGAAACTGAAAAGCACAACTTGTAAGCATATGACTGGGCTATGACTGCTGCGTCACTGAAAATCATGAGACTGTCAAGATGTTTCTGAATTTTCCAAACTGGCATCATCAGAAGGTCTCCTTCACTCCATAACATGCCACTAAGTGACCTGGGAGGAGAACGTTGGAGCATGACTCGGTGCTCTTGAACACCGAACTACAAACTATATTGTTCTAGATAGTGTGGTGGCAGGACGGCAATTGTAATGTCTTGCAAAATATATGGAAATCATCACGCTTGAGGATGAGAATGTTCTTCAAGCTTTGCTACTTTGTAGTAAATATGCTCATTACAGATACCACACCAAACATGCTTTGTTTAATAAACATCACAATTAGTACTTTGTTTCTTTAACACTGTGTTAATAGTTTTCACACTTTGTGCTTTGTTGAAAGATGCATTATGATCCTGAAAAATGACTTCATCATGAGCAAAGCTACTTTCTATCACTGGAATATCACTTTCATCCCATCCTCCACACTCCATGATTGCTTCTCTGTAGTTAACTGTAACCTTTTGTTGTTTAGGTGTCCGCGCTGCTTTTCATTTACCTTTTCGATTCAGTGATATTTTCCTCTATTTGATCTGAAAAAGGCATTAAAATAAAGTTTGAGGTATGCTTCATGAAGCCAGAATGTTCAGGTATTTAAAAATATGTTGGGCCATATCTGTGATTTTGTTTATGTGCTACAAAGAAACAAACCTGGCTAAGTATTGTACTAACTAGTAAAAATCTTGTAAACTAGCAAATAAAACACCTGAGCATTAGATTTATGTCAATTTATCTGGGGCCACACAGAAGGAAACAGTAACATACATGCACGAGAAGTGTTTACTTGTCTTTTGTTTTGCTTAATAAAGCTACAAATTAAACAGGAAGATGGGCTCAAGCTTTTAGGTTAGCCACCTGTGAGACGACAACCTCAGTCGACCCCTACTGTAGTCCCAGGAAAACCACGAGACACAAACAGGACACGGTCTACCTCAGACATGACTATATTTCTTCAGAGGCACCAAACAAAATAAACCCTTACAAACAAATGCGTCCACTAGGCTAGTTATTAAAAGTAAGGCTTATGCTATGAACAAGACATGACATGAATAACACTGTACCGGATAAGTTATAGAATTATTTATTTAGTGTCTGGCCAAAGATAAATAAACTGTTAATCAATTATGTAGTATATACTCGTGTAGCCAAGTAATTGTGCCCATCATGTACCAAATACCTTTTTATAATGGCAAAGTATTATATTGACTACTACAGTAATTTAATTATTTATAGTACGTGAACCTAAATTATTGGCTTACTTCAGTAATTGTAACATTACCTAGATGAATTGACAATCACAAACAAGAAATCTGAAACATTTCCCTACATTGAGAGGAAATACATTTACATTTACAGCATTTAGCAGACGCCCTTATCCAGAGCGACTTACAATTGGTACAATCTTACAATCCAAGTAATTGTGGGTTAAGGGTCTTGCTCAAGGACCCAGTGGCAGCTTGGTAGAGGTGGGATTTGAACCCTCGACCTTCTGATCCAGAGTCCAGTACCTTAACCACTAGGCTACTAGGCTAATAGATGTCTATGAGCAGCTGTTGCAGCAGATAATACATGTTTAAGTGAAACACACATGTAGAGGTTTTTCATTAATAATTCAGTAATAAGTAATAGTAGAGAAAGCCTTACAAATCTGTATAAGCCATTCTTTTACTAACAACATTTAAAGAGAGAATAATCTGTAGTTTGTAGTAGAGAATACTAATTACTAATATGCTAATTTGCAGTAGACGATTTGCACTACCGTGGTCAGAATGCATCGCATACATTCCTCTGGAAAGAATGTAGTTTTTATTGTTTTCCTGTACTAATGGAAAGGTTTGTTTGGTTATTTAACGTCACTATCAGCATTAATGGCCATTTTAACTACAGACATGGTTATATCGATACACACGGTTACTTCAAAGCTAGACATATTTACTCGGATCGGGCCAATTTAAATTAATCAATCAACCTAATGCATGTCTTTGGACTGTGGGAGGAAACTGGAGCACCCAGAGTAAACCCAAGGGTCAAGTCAAGTCAAGTCAGATCTATTTCTATAGCGCTTTTTACAATGGAGCATTGTCTCAAAGCAACTTTACAAGTTTAGATTATCTCCCAATAACTACGTCCAATCCCAAATTGAGCAAGCCTAGGGCGACAGTGGCAAGGAAAAACTCCCTGAGTTATAGGAAGAAACCATAGGAGGACCAAGACTCAAAAAGGGACCCAACCTCCTTGGGCGGCGTAGATGATAAATCTAAGAGCGAAACTAAAGTCATGGAGTCAAAGTTCGAATAAAATGTGAAGTATGCACATCGGCATTAAGTGGCCCGGGTATGGTGGGGCTGGAGCTGATGACGGGGACACTGGGAGGACATGCAGACCACTCCACCTAGGGACCAAACCCAGGATGTTCTTGCTGTGAGGAGGCGATGCTTCCCATCGAGCCACAATGCCGCCCGATCAGATTTGGCATAAAGTATTCTCAAGACTATTCCCAAGACCTTAGTTGTCAAATTGTAATAATATGGATTTAAACTAGTGTTATAAAGCTGTGGATGGCACAGTGGTCACCACTGCTACCTCACTGCTCCTGAGATGAAGTCCTGTGTAGAGTCTGTATCTTGTTCCTGCATCTGCATGGGTTTTCTACAGGGGTTCCTCCTACATTATAGACGCATTCATTAGATCTAATCTGCATCTCCGAAAGAGTCCCAGTATGAGTGAGGGAGTGAGCGTGTGCTTGTGTGGTGTGCCCTGCGACAGGCTGGCACCCTGACCAGGGGTGGATTTCACCTTATGTATTGTTCTGCCGGTTAGGCCCCAGCTCCTCCGTGACCCAGACCTGGATTAAGTGGTTATGGAAAAGTCAGTGAGTGAGCGAGTAAGTTACACAGGTGTGTATTTGTTAGCTTTTCATTGTCAGTGATTGTTGACTAAGCTGGTTTAAGGTTTTTCAATCAGCATAAGGACCACACTGAAATTGGCTGTGGTCATCGCACATGCGACGGAGAACGATCAAGCTTAAAGAAAGTGGAATATGCTATTAATAGCAATACAGCTATAATTCCTTAGAACTTCACCCAGAGTTGTTTACTTAAGGGAGTATCCTGTTGCAGCCCTTCTGTGTCTTGCCCTCTAGCCAGCCTCCCATGTTAATTTCTCTCTCTTAATCATACCAAACTCTGAAGCACTTTTCTGGAAATGCCAGTTAGCGATTAGCACATCCTGCCCACTTAAGTGTGTTCATTTGCATCGATTGTTATCATTAGTCACTGACAGTAAACCAGATGCCAGGGTTGCAGACATTGTTCTTACTTAATCGCTATACACTGGCTTCACCATGTACTACTTCTTGATACGAGTCTTTACCAAGTTCCTCTGACTCAATAAGTGTCAATATAGAAGAACAATATAATCATCTACAGTACTGTGCAAAAGTCTTAGGCCAACATTAGATTAGCTATGCCATTGTTTTAGCAATGGTTTGATGACCATATATGATTATTTCTCACAGTCTGTTTATTAGAATACAACCAGAAAATGTGTATGCACTATTAAAACAAAGCTAAAAACAGAAACAGAAAGCATCCTCTATAGGCTACAGTGGTAAGTATTTAGTGTGACCTTCCCCTTACACTTGAGCAATCGCAGCATGTGGCAACTTCATCAGGATGCCAAAGTTGACAGTTCTATGGTCTTTTTGGAAGAGTAACAGCCAAGAAACCACTTTTTCACGAGAGGAAAAGGGTGAAAAGGACAAGATATGCCAACACTCACAAAGACTGGAATGAAGGTCAGTGGAAAAGAGTATTATGGAGTGATGAATCCAAGTTCGATTTTTTTCGGGTCCAGTTGTCAACAGCATGTTACATACGGTCATTATAACATTGCTAAAACAACAAATCCAATGGTGACCTAAGATTTTTTGCACAGTACTGTACTTAAAGCAGTGTTTCTTCCCCTTTATGGTTATGAATATTGTAAATTTAGTGAAATGCACTTGCTGCATGCTTTATCTAGACACACAAGGGGTACTAGATGGGAAGAGACAAATGAAGATGGTAAAATAAGATAGAGAGGAGAAGTTCTATTCAATGAAGATAACTGGCCAGGATGGCCAGTCAAAGTTGCCAGTACCAAAGATACTATACCAACATCAAAGAAAGTAGTCATGATGATTGAACGGTGGGATGCAGGTAGGACTTTTCCAATAAAACTAATTAGGAAGTCCCACTAGGGAATACTGTTTACGTGACCCATTTTGCAGAATAATGAAGAAAATGTACCAATTGTAAATGTCTTACTTTGGTCCATGTTACTTTTCTACATATAACTCGTATAGACTTGTATGAAGCACTGTAAAAAAGACCAAAATGTATCATAAGTCCATAGAATCTATAATCTCATCAGCGCATTTCCCTACTTACGTAAAGAAATATGGTCTTCAACTGTAACAGTATCAAGTCATTTACTCTATGGACTAATGAAATGCCCATGATGACTACTAAAGTAATAAATCATCATGTAAAAAGAAAGTAACTGACACAACCTGTGATGTGGCAATGGATGGCTGATCCGAGTGTACCAATGCTGCACTAAGTATACAGATGGTGGCGTCACAAAGCCCACAAGGAAAAATGATACTTCTGACAGCTCAGAGGGAGAGACAGGCATGAATAGCTTAGAATCCTTTTTCTGCACTACCCTTTGTCAGTAAAACCAAATAAAAAATTTCCACAATGTCACAAAAATATGTACTCACCTGATCTCAATGGCATCTGCATCCAAATATTGAAAACAGGCAAAAATGGCTCAAACGTGACCTCCACACTAACACTTTGCACCCTTGTTCTGTACACTAACTCTGACTGCTAAATCCAGATGATCCAGCATCCACAAATCTAAGTGAAACTTCTGCTCAAAGAAACATTCTGAGCGAGTTGGAAATTGATACTGAACAGATTCAAAAAAGGGAAAGACCAACAGAAGGATAAAATGACATGACCTCATACAACCAGACCCGCCCATCAAGTCTGACCACAACACTTGAGTAATGTAACACTGGAGTAAACACGTTGCACACTTCAAAAGATGTCTGCAATGGGCTTGGCATATAACAGTGACAAAGTGCTGATGCTATCATTGTCAGCCTAACATACATCTGTGCACCTCTGTATTAGGATCAGTGTAAATTAGCTTATTCAAACACTGCACACAGTAAAATTTTTACCCTGATGAGGGAAGTGATACAGAGTCAGAGTACGCAGCCTACCCCAGAACTACTGGGCACAAGAACAGAATAAGTAGTAGTAATCTATGGACAGGGCACCAGCTCATCATTGTTCACCATACACTCCCTCTTTCATTCACACTCCCTCACGCACAGCATTTAGCAGAGAAATCCTGGGCAATTCTGAATTGATCTGAGCAGTACGAGGTTAAAAGCCATGCTCAAGGTCTCAACATCAACAGCTTTAACCCAAAATCTCCTTATTAGTAACCACTGAGCGATCACACACCTAGGCTCAACTCAGAGCAACCAGTCCACCTACATTTTGGGATGATGAAATGAGAAGAGTGGAAATACAATGTACTTTCCAGGGATCAAACCAGGGATTGCTGAAGCTGTGCGTCACCCTTTTCACAATAACTCCATTTGAACACACATGAATTACTTCTTGTATTGTTGCACATAATGGCTAAATCCATTTATATGGCATATTATTAAATGTTGAAGTCTGCATCGAACAAAATCCCAGTCATGGCGCAGAAAAGGTCAGTCTGAGATTAAAGAAAAATCTCAGACTGACTTTTCATTGTGTGTGAAACATTGATCATAATGTGAATGATTGAATGAATGCACGTTTTGTCGTCATTGTATGTTAAATACAACAAAATCTGCTGTGCAACTCCTGAAAAACAAACGTGTACACAGTCGCATGCAACAAGTCACAATCACACACTGACATCCAATAAAAATATAAAGATACCGTATTTTCCGGACCATAAAGCGCACCGGGTTATAAGGCGCATGAAATGAAACAAAACTCTTAAGTTCCCTCAGAAGCTCAGTTTGGTCTTTACCTGGTGCAGGGCGTCTTCTTGCTTCCTCCACTTCCGTACCATTGATTCGGTAATGTTGAATTCTCTCACAGCTGCTCTATGTCCATGTTGTACTGCGTGACTGATAGCGTTGTGTTTGAAATCCGCTTCGAAAATGAATGAATGAATGCACGTACCCTAATGCTGAAGCACATACCGTATTACTCTGCGATGATGCGCACACGGTTGCCGTAAGCTTCGGAACTTACCAACTTCGTGCTAAAACATTTTGACAGATTTATGAGCGCCGTGTACCATCTACAATCGGTTCTAGGTCAGAAAGCACAACCAGAATTAATTCATACATTAGACGCACCGCATTTTAAGGCGCACTGTCAATTTTTGAGAAAATTAAAGGATTTTAAGTGCGCCGCCTTGTCCGAAAAACACGGTATATAGAAAGGTGCTATAAGAACTTAAAAATATATAGCAATGTTAAGCAATGTTAAGCAAACATCCTCCCTGAAGCTACCAATCGCAGGGAATTGAAGTTAGTCCCAATCACCAGTCCAGCTTTTGTACTAAAGTCCAAAATATAATACACAGTGTTCTGCAGCACAAAAGAAGGACTTGCCTGTGCAGCATGCCCTCTGTATCTGTGTCCAGAAAGTTCCAAAGAGTAACATTTGAGCACTACAATGAATCCATGAAAACAGAGTGATGTACAGGTATGCACTGTGAAACAGGACGTTGACCAGATGCTACCATAGTCAAATAATCTTTTTAGGCTACTGTAATGTAAATATAAAGGGTATTTTCACATGAAAACTGCATGCAAATGATACGTAAATGTGTCAGATATTTTTGTTTGATGGAAGACATATGCATTGATAGACACTATTACGAACAACACAGAAGATCAGCCAGATGAACCAGAGACTCAAGTGAATGTGAACCAGTTCTATAGTAAGAGAGAAAATATACAGGTGGTGGGGGGACAAACAACGAGTACTACTTACAATAGGACAGGCACATGAACACCAGTTACAGCTTCTTACAAGTCACACACACAACCATAAGTAACTTACACAAGAAATTCTCTAAACACATCCACCGAATTAGAACAGCCTTTAGTCCAAACATGAGCTGAGGAGCTTGACCGGTAATGTGCTGAGCTTTAGAGGGAATAATGGACTACTGCTCTTTAACTCACGTCTCTGCTCGTAGATCCACAGCATAGCAGGTTGAGGTGGCTAGTAGGGAGAAGCAGCAAAACGCACTGCACTAGAGTGCAACAAAACAATATTATATGCTGCCCATACATAAATACGCAAGTAATATAGGAATGTGTAATCATTAAGTAAAATATGGTAACTAGAGTTCAGTACAGTACTGACATCTTACTGTAACATCTTACATCGGGCAATGGTGCTGTTTTGATTCCACTGTGTCTGAAGTTAAAAGAGAGATTTTCATTCCCCATTTTAATTTATTAGCATTGAAGACCTTGGCCTTAAAGCAAACGGACATTGATCAGATGGACGTCAAACCATGCATACCTGTATAAGCACCTAGCTTCTCATTTGTTCACATGCACAGATGCTTTTTCTTGTCATTATTCCCCAAACGATACGGTATAAAATATTTCTACATAGCTTTAACATATTAGGTATTACAAGTAATTTAGAGGTGATTGAAAATATGCTGGAGGATGTGCATAGGTTATATGCAAACATTACACCATTTTATAAAAGAGACCAGGGATTTTGGTATCTGTGGAGCGTTCTGGAGTTAATCCCTAGTGGATATGTTGGGCCAGCTGTATTATTATATCTATAAATGTGTTGAATTTGTCTTAAATATGCAGACAGCCTTTTCAGAAAGTAAAAACCAATGGCCTAACATTAGCTAACCTTGCCCATAAGTCAGGAAATTAGGGAGCCCAAGAATCATGGTCACAATTTAAATCTAACTGCACATGATAGGTTTACTTTTACTAAATGGATCTCCAGCATGCAGAAGTTAATCATTTTATATAATAAATAACACTCTTATAATAACAGATCCAAACAGCTCACGCAGCAAAGGGGAATCCACAACACATTGTTATTGCATGCTATCTGCTCCCTTGGGAGGCTACACATTATTTTTGCTCCTATTGGTACTCAACAACACAAAGTGCCGCACCTGCCTACAGAGTAAACTGCCTGACAACTAGAACCTACAGAGCAGTGTGCATCTATAATAGGATTTGAGCCAAACGTAGAAATACACTGAAAACTCGGAAGTATAAGCACCTAAGTTGACTTGAGAAATATTTTGTTGGTCTTCCATGCTAATCACAAAACAGTACAGAACAGTGACCTTAGTACATCCTGTATGTTTGACATGCTACACCTACACCATAAGCAAATAACTACCTACTGTATCTTCCTGCTGCTTGTAATGCTTGTAAGCTTTGTGTATTTTAGGCCACTGAATAAGCATGGCCGGGGCAGGAGAACTCCACTTACCGAAACCCATGGCAAATGGGGTTTGCCATGTAAATATACTTTAGCAAATATTACAGAACCTGATGGTTAATATCATATCTTGGTTCCACACAACTCTCTCGACTAAACAGAGACAAGAAGACAATGTGTTTGACTTCTAGGTCAGCAATCCTTGCTTGTGATCACATGAGAGAGTCAAAACACCAAATTCTGGTAGATAATCAGCTGATACAACAGGGACAAAACACCAAACACAAGATCACAAAAAATTTCCAAAAGCTCAGCTTGCCTAAAAGGATGTGACTCACTTCTCCATTTTTTGCACACTACAGTTCGTTATAAACAAAAGCCAGGGCTGCTTGGTCTAAAATGGTAAAATGCAGTATCATCATTTGAGTTCATTGTGAAACAACAATTGCTGTGCAACCCCAAATCAGAAAAAGTTGGGACAGTATGGAGAATGCATATAAAAAAGGTGTCTTACATTTCCTTTGACTTTTATTTCATTGCAGACAGTCTGAACCTGAGATATTCCATGTTTTGCCTGGTCAACTTCATTTCATTTCTTAATATACATCCATTCCTACATTCCAGGCCTGCAACACATTCCAAAGCTAGTAATGAATAAAAAAAATTATGTTATTTCAAACAGGTGAAGTCAACAGGTGATTGTAATCATGATTTGGTACAAAAACATCTTTGATGAGCAAAGATGGCCAGAGGATTTCCAGTTTGTCAACAAATGCATGAGGAAATTACTGAAATGTTTGAAAGCAGTGTTCCTCAAAGAAAAATGGGAAGGGATTTACATATTTCTCTGTAGAGTGCATATCAGTAAACGAATCTGGAGGAATTTCAGTGTGTAAAGTCCTTCGATCAAGAACCACCATTCAACAGTAGCTGATAGAACCACATGGCCAAGGGATTCATTTATCAAACCTTTTTCAAGCACTACAATACAGAGTCACATTCATAAATGCCACTTATAACTTTACAGTGCAAATAAAGAAGCCTCAGGTTAACCCTGTCCACAAGAGGCTTCTCTTGGCTCGGAGGCATCTGGGATGGACCATCACACAGTGGAAATGTGTACTGTGATCTGACCAATCAGTATTCCAGATCTTTTTTTTAAAAGAAATGGATGCTGTTGGCTCTGGACCAAAGACGAAAAGGACCATCCAGACTGTCATCAGCAACAAGTCCAAAAGCCAGGTTCTGTCATGGTATAGGGTTGTGTCAGTGCCCCTGGCAAAGATCATTTACACTTCTGTGATGGCAGCATTAATGTAGAAATGTACACTGAGATCATAGAGCAACATAAGTTGCCTTCAAAACATCATCTTTTCCAGGGACGTCCATGCATTTTTCAACAAGAGAATGCAAGACCACATGCTGTACACAATACAAAGACTTGGACGCTGAAGAAGAGGGTACGGGTACTGGACTGGCCGTCCTGCAGTCCTGACCCGTCCTCAATAGAGAATGTGTGGAGATTTTGAAACAAAAAATGTGACGACAACAATAACCCTGTACTGCTGCTCATCTTAAGACGTGTTTGCAGGAAGAATGGGACAAAACCTGAAACCCTAAATCGTTTGGTATCCTCTGTGCCAAAACGACTTTTAAGAGTGGTGAAAAGTACTGGCAACATTACAAAGTGATAGATGCTGGAATGTGCTGCAGTCCTAAAATGCAGGAATGGATGTTTATTAGCTAATTAAATAAAGTTGAGAAGAAAAAAAAAGAAAACATGAAATATCTCAGGTTCATACGGTCTACAATGAAATAAAAGTCAAAGTAAATGTGAGAAACACTGCGTTTTTTGTATGCATTTTCCATACTGTCCCAACTTGTTATGAGTTTTGGGTAGTAGTTGAGATAAATATCACAAAAACAGTAGGCATGAATATGAACTACTCCTAACTTTGGTGCTGCTTGCTTTATTCTTCTGTTAAGACTTTCCATTACATTTTGGAAACTAGCTGGGGATCTGCTGACGTTCAGCTACAAGAGCATTCATGAATTTAAAATTGATACATCAATGTTGGTAGATAATGGATTTGCACTGTCTCTGTAAAGGGCCGTCCATTAAAAACATTGCAAACCATTCCATTATTGGCCCTTGCTTTGCCTATGGTAAAGTCATGCAGAAACAGGAAATGACCTTACCCAAAACAAACTGTTCCTATAATGCAGCAGGCACAATTATCTCGAGTGTCATAAAGGTTTCTATTCAAACTTTCCATTTGGCCTCAGATATGTCCGTCAGACTGTAAGAACATGAAGCGTTTTTCATTATGTAGGTGAATCCAACAGTGCTGTCCTTTACACCAATCCAGGGAAACCCAAGCCACTAAGCTCCTGTCGGAACAGTTCTTCTGTTGAAGCAATTTGTTATTTGGCAATCACATAACGTGAGCCGTCGTTGCTCATAGATGTTTCCACGTCACAGCAATGGTCGTTCAAGCAGGGCGGAAACTGGATTAACTGAGCTTCAACTTGATCCATTCTACTGCTAATGTTTGTAATGGATGAATGCTTGACGTATTGCATCTTATAGCAATGGTGTGGCTACAAGTAGTGAAACAACTAAGCAGGCGTGTTGTGTACATACTTTTGGCCATGAAGCAAGAAATGTGAGTGTAACAAATGATTTAAATACAGCTAACCTGACTTGACACGTCCAATACGGGGAAAATTGAAGTCTGCTCTTAACTGCGCTCACCAATTCAACCAAGTTTGTGAATGTTGTGCATCGTGACTTGTTTCATTTCAGTTAAGGCCAATTTTCAAGATGTCCTAAACTACCACCTCGGACTTATAAAATGCTGATCACTCCAGCCCTCCATTTGATCATCTCTACTGAATGTGCAGCTCTATCAAACCCCCAAACAGCCAAAAGCAAGCGTTCGCAGCCAACCCAAACAGCCATGAGTTTCAGAAACACCTGAAATGAAGAAAGTGTTGGCTCAAAACGTTCAACTCACAATGTAGCAGGTCACAGGAAACAGTAAACCTGTAGAAGCTCTCCACTTCTTCCAGAGAGATCTTCATGAATCCTCCTCCTTCCACTATTGGCTGCAGACAAACCTCACAGACCTCATCCAGCATCCCTCTCTCTTTCACCTGTTTACAGGTCGCAGCTCTCTAGTCCTCACATTCATTCACTGCCCGTCTCTTACTCCACAATTGTGGTTCAGCTATTGGTTCTCTCATATCTGACTCTCTGGTTTACCTTTGTATTGCCACTTTCTCGATTGCTCTCTTCCGGGCTCTCACACATGGACACGCCCACACACGGCAGAGGTGCAAGCAATGTAGCCTGCAGCCCTGCACTGAGATTCCAGTCCCTGCCCATTCGGCACACAGG
The DNA here is from genome assembly GCA_025084515.1 of Ancistrus triradiatus. NCBI lineage: Eukaryota > Metazoa > Chordata > Actinopteri > Siluriformes > Loricariidae > Ancistrus > Ancistrus triradiatus. Next base: position 17,499 of record JAJAGP010001828.1, on the reverse strand, counting down.
TAAGATCAACGGCAGCAACATGTGGAGCGCCATCCTTTGTACAGAGTAGGACATGCACATGCAAAGCTTTGTGTTAAAGCAGACAGGGGCGACAAGAGCTTTAAAATTATGCAGTCAATCTAATGACTGAAATATCACACATAGTATATTAGTGCCACCAAATACAGCACTGTGTAAAAGTCTTAGGCCACCATTAGTTTAGATTAGATATACCATTGTTTTAGCATATGGTATAATAACCATACATAATTATTCTTACTGTCTTTAATAGAATACAACCAGAAAAGTAGGACATTGATTCTGTATTAAACAACTAAGAAATACAGCTTCTATAGGCTACAGTGGCAAGTATTTAGTGAGACCTCCCCTTACACTTGAGCAAAAGCAGCATTTTGATCAGGAATGGTCTTTTTGGAAGACTAGCAGCCAAAAAAACACTTTTTCAAAAAGGGAACAGGGTGAAAAGACATGCTATAGCTCACAAAGAGGAATGACGACCAGTGGAAAACAGCATTATGGAGTGACCAACCCAAGTTTGACATTTTTGGGTCCATTCACTGATAAGCTGTTTACATGGGCTTTATACCATTGGTAAAACAGCAATCCAGTTGTGGCTTTTGCACAATACTATATATACACATGTCATACTGGGTACTATTCTCTAACAAACTTAAAGGAGTTTGAAACCACACGTACAACCCTACAACAGAAGAGTCATACCTGTATATAGGCCCTTATGACAGAAAGCCATCAAATATGAGCAGCAAAGTAACATGTTTCAGTGTATTTATCAAGCACAACTAGTTCTAACTAGACCCATTAACTTTCAAAACAACTTCCAGGATCCCTTTATGCCAAGTTCTGTTGTGTAAACAGGATTTAACATTCTTAACCTTTCCTAGCTTTAGGAACGAAATCTTTAGGAACGTGTTGTAATGTAAATAGCTGTGATGGGACAATTTTTCTGAGCTAATTTCCAAGAAAATATAGTACGATCCTTTTCATAGTTTCAGTTCAGATTCTGGACCTTACTGGAAGACATCACTGATGGTGATCTTTACTGCCCTTTACTAGACCTCCTAGCTGTATTTTATACCAAATGCCATGTATTCTATCCGTCTAAAGGCCACTGCATTAAACAAAGTCCAAAGGGTCATTCAGCATACTTAACAGTTGAGGCAGTCCGAAAATGTTCCAATAGGATCTACCACACCCCAAAAGCTCCAGATATGTTTATAGTTGCATGAAAGAATAGGCTTTCTTCTGTTGCGTCTTCCACACAGTTTGTGGACATACAGGTGGTGTATAATTACATATCTGGAGACTTCTTAAGCTGAAAATACTATCATGTTCTACAAATCTCAAATCATGATCCTCCTCATTCTGCATGGGGGTAAAATACACTTTGAATCTTCTAAAAGGCAGGTTCAACAGTTCTGTTTACTTTAAAATTCTTAGCTATTGCCCTAACATTTATAAAAGGTCAATACCTGTTTGTGTCTTTCCTACATTAACCACTAAAGATATTTACCCTCTGTATACCCAGTGAAACAAGGAATCACTAAAGACTGCTTAAAAGTTTCTAAACACTCAGGTTTAACTTGACATACCGTATTTTTCGGACCATAAGGCGCACTTAAAATCCTTTAACTTTCTCAAAAATCGACAGTGTGCCTTAAAATGCGGTGCGTCTAATGTATGACTTAATTCTGGTTGTGCTTTCTGACCTAGAACCAATTGTAGATGGTACACGGCGCTCATAAAATCTGTCAAAATGTTTTAGCACGGCCTTGGTAAGTTACGAAGCTTACGGCCACCGTAGTGCGCAGCATCACGGAGTAATACGGTATGTGCTTCAGCATTAGGGTACGTGCATTCATTCATTCATTTTCGAAGCTCAACGCTATCAGTCACGCAGTACAACATGGACATAGAGCAGCTGCGAGAGAAATCATCATTAACGAATCAATGGTAGTGGAAGTGGAGGAAGCAAGAAGACGCCCTGCGCCAGGTAAAGACCAAACTGAGCTTCTGATGGAACTTAAGAGTTTTGTTTCATTTCATGCGCCTTATAACCCGGTGCGCTTTATGTATGAAAATATACCCGTTAGCAGCCGATCACTGATATTGCGTCTTATAACCCGGTGCACCGTTAGCGCTTTATGGTCCGAAAAATACGGTAACCTTGAATTAAAACACGTTGGGTTACACGTTGGTATTCTGACCCCCATGCTGCAATCCTAGTACTCCTGGTCAGGGTCACAGTGTCTCTGACGCTTGTCCTAGAGAACAGTGATCATGCAAATGCGCACTGTGGATGGTACTCCAGTAAATCACAGGGTCATCAGGGGACGCTGTTGTAGTACCAGGAGAGGAACCACAGATGATCCATCCCTCAGACACAGCAATCGCAGTCAAAAGGTAGCACTATGACTCAAAGCAGGGTTACTGCGATGGTGGGCTAACAAACTGCCAATGTGCCACTTTAGCACTTCAGTTACATTTTCTTCATGGGATTTAGAAGATTATTTCTCAATACATTTTTTCCCTCACATCTTCAGTGCAAGGTTAATCTACTTTATAACAGCAGACAGTTTTATAACCCTTCTAAGCCGACCGTATAACATTGGATTTGCTAGCAATCTTCACTGTCACAATATTTCAATTTATAATCACAGACCTCCTGGCCATACTTTACAGACCTTACTTTGAGAAGCATGACAATACAGTGAATGAAATGATCACTAACAGTGAAGTACAATATAGCTTTGTCTTACCAGTTAATTCATATTCAGCATAAAAGAGATCTCACAATTAGCCTACAGCATAAGAGCATACCTTTGCCTGTGGCCTGGACATATCTGCATTGCTTTCTTCTAGGCTTGAAGGATAAACAAGACATATCTAGCGATTTTTAACCAAATCAAAAGCACTTGACTCAGAGGTGTGTTGCGGTTATTCAGTACAACCACACAGTACAAAGATCACGCGAGTGTGTCTTCTGTCGTCATATCACAGAACTGTCTCTTTGTCCCAGACTAGTTGCTCATTAACACAAATTCATAAAAAAAAGACAGATTTGACTGCACTGCCACAATATCACAAAAGACAAATGACACATTGAGTCACACAGAGATCATGGCTGATTTCTACTCAACACCCCAAGCAAATGTACCTCTGCCAGATCAACAACCAATAATTTAAACTCTATAAGGTGTCATAAACCAGTACAAATGACTAATAACGCAGAAAACTTACAATTATAGCAACATTACAAAAACTCAATCCAAAATCATATAGCATCATTGCATATACACACAGCTAGCACACTTCTGAACAAAGGTTTAGATGAACTCACACAGTTTAAGGAAGCACGTCTGTCCTTCCATCATTAGCAGTCCAGGTTAGTTCTGCCACACCACACAACTACATCCCACAAAATGGGGACTGTTTTTGGGACACACGACCCTGACTGAACCAATAAATCCACTTGTTCAGCTCCTCCTCTGTACGTGTGCGTTTGTAAGAGTGCATTCCCCTTGTGCTTAGCCCACTTGCTGTTATCTCAGTGCTAGGGGAATACACTATTGTGACTGTGGCACATTTTGTTCTGTTCAAGCGTGATACAGTTCAGTTGTGGGTGGCTTGTAGTGCCAAATATAACAATACATTTCTTACAACCCATACATCAGTAACACTAATGGACAGGAAACCAAGTATAAACCTCTCACAACGCATAGTCAGCAGTTTCAATATCCTTTAGTCTCCTCTTTAGCTGCTCCACACAACCTCAGTGACCTCCCAGAGGAAACGATCACACAGGGTTTGTTACATTTACAGCATTTAGCAGACCCCCTTATCCAGAGCGACTTACAATTGGTACAGTCTTACAATACAAGCAATTGTGGGTTAAGGGTCTTGCTCAAGGACCAAACAGTGGCAGCTTGGCAGAGGTGGGATTTGAACCCTGGACATTCTGGTCCAGAGTCCAGTACCTTAACCACTAGGCTACCACAGTCCCACATATCTAATTTAAACAGTTTTCCCCTTACACCCCGATGTAACATCCAGCTGATGTTCGGTGTCTGATGACTTATTTATTCAAGACTGAAGATCTTGTAGCCATCAAGCAACCTTGCTTGAAATTTTTTGCTAAACACATATACACAACTTTACCTAACTTGCCATTGTGGTTAGAACGCATATAATCTATAAAGTTACTTAAACTTTTTTCCATTTTCTCTAAAATGTTGGTCTACCTGTTATTTTAAGTATTATATATTTAAATGTGTTCTATCTGTTAATATTTATTTACATTCTGTTCATTTAAACTTTTGCTATTAGGGGTGGGTGTTGGAAAGGGCTTCACGACACCATACATTAGTCACATTTACATTTACAGCATTTAGCAAACGCCCTTATCCAGAGCGACTTACAATTGATACAGTCTTACAATCCAAGCAATTGTGGGTTAAGGGTCTTGCTCAAGAACCTAACAATTTGAACCCTGGACCTTCTGGTCCAAAGTCCAGTACCTTAACCACTAGGCTACCACAGTCACGTTACGATTATATCACGATACACTGCGATACGATGCATATTGTGACATACTGTGACTCTCCACATTGGTCACTAAAAATATAAAAAGAACCTCACACTGATAATTCAGTGGACAAATTGAGTGAAAACACTGTTCTGTGGCATCTACAGGCGGTTTACACCCCAAGGAAAAAATATTTTTTGTAGTATATTGCTAAACAAAAGTACTGCTATATAACGTTGTATAAATTTTTTAGCACAGCCCTAATTGCTATGAACGTATTACATAAATAACTTAATTCCACATAACATCAATTGAGGACGGGTCCCTTTTTAAGCATTGGTCCTCCCAAGGTTTCTTCATTATAATGTTTAGGGACTTTTTCCTTGCCACTGTCGCCCTAGTCAAGTCAGATCTATTTATATAGCGCTTTTTACAATGGAGCATTGTCTCAAAGCAACTTTACAAGTTTAGATCATCTCCTAGTAACTACGTCCAATCCCAAATTGAGCAAGCCTAGGGCGACAGTGGCAAGGAAAAACTCCCTAAGTGTTATGAGGAAGAAACCTTGGGAGGACCAAGACTCAAAAAGGGACCCAAACTCCTTGGGCGGCGTAGATGATAAATCTAACAGCAAAAAATAAAGTCATGGAGTCAAAGTTCGAATAAAAAGGTGAAGTATGCACATCGGCATTAAGTGGCCCTAGGCTTGCTCAATTTTTGGGAATGGCCTAATAACTTAGACGTTAATCTAAAAATTGTGTATATATATATATATATATATATATATATATATATATATATATATATATATATATATATATATATATATATATAAAAACGCTTAGGAAAACTATTCTGCCTCGTACGAGAAATCGACGCCAAACTATTTACCACTGTAAGCGCACCAAATTGCTGAAGCTACATGTATATCAAATCAATTTTGATTAACAGGGAAAGGATCTTTTCAGTGACACAGCAAACTAGCAGCATTATGCTCTGTAAAGTGTGCTGACCATACGGTTTGTGCCTAAACCCCAACCCTCCCTTTGTGGTGTGTGTGGGAAGGTGTTGATGTGAATGAGAATTAGGTACACAAAGATGTATAATGTTACATATGGTTTGGCTTTGAGAGCTGGAATGAAGTTTAGCTGGCTAACAGCTACAGACAAATGTGGAACACAACTAGGCCTGCATAATCTCTTCAGAGATCAAATCTTACAGTGCTGCTATACACTCAAAGCCACTTTATTAGGTACACCTGTACAACTGCTCCTTAATGCAAATATCTAAATTGGCCAATCTTATGGCAGCAACTCAATGCATTTTGGCATGTAGACATGGTCAGAATAACCTGCTGAAGTTCAAACTGAGCATCAGAATGGGGAAGAGATGTAATTTTATTGACTTTGATCGTGGCATGGTTGTGGGTGCTAGATGTGCTGGTATTTCAGAAACTGCTGATCTACTGGGATGTTCACACAGCAATTTCTAAGGTTATATAGAGAATATATAGAAAACTGAGCGGCAGTTCTCTGGGTGAGAATTCTTTGTTGATGCCAGATGTCAGAGGAGAATGGACAAACTGGTTCGAACTGATAGAAAGGCAACAGGAACTCAAATAACCACTCATTATCTGAATGCACAACACGTCAAACCTTGAACCAGATGGGCTACATCAACAGAAACCACACCATTTGCCACTTCTGTCAGCTAAGAACAGATCACCAAAATTGGACAACAGAAAATCAATCTGTCTGATGAGTCTCAATTTCTGCTGCGGCTTTTGGATGGTAGAGTCAGAATCCAGAGTGAACACATTTTATTACTATTGCTGAAAGCAACGGCATGGCATACCAAGGTATTTTAACAACCCGACTCTACTCTATTAGCTTGTCCAGCTAGCGTTTCTCTGATAGACAGATGACTAAACCAGTAATAGCTTAGAGTGAATGGATCCTTGAACATTTTATTCTTGGACAATTTATTTGGCCCCACAACAGCCATCCACAGGAACTGATGAATGAATAAACTAATAAGTTACATGACAACAATGCAATGACACGAACAGTAGTTTTTGCATATTTTCCAAAGACAAGATTGCCACATCTGAGGAACACACATCAAGCCCATTCAACTGACTAAAAACAACCCAGCCCTAAAGAGTACACTGAAAGACAGACAACACAGGGATGGCACACAGATGCAACACCCAAAAACATCACTGAATCCAACATCAAAGTAATTTGAAGGCTATCACTGATGACTTTACACTTTACCTGGCCAAGGACATGATACCTAAGAAAACTAACATGAAGTGACTTCTCAAAATACGATCCACGCTTGGAATCTCGCCGATTGTTATCTCGACAAATTCGCCAAGCTTGAAATGTGACAAATGTCTTGTCAGCAATTAAATTCTACCTCACTAAGGCGCTAAGTTTCAAACTGGTCAGTAGGTGGCACTTTAATCCTACTTTAAACTAGCAACACCATATGATGTACAGCCCCTGTCTGTTATCAGAGACCTTAAATAAGGGCAAGACCTGTCCTTCTTAGAAAGAATCAGGTCGGCATATTAGTAAATGTTTCAAACAGAGGAGCGGCAACTCTTGGCCCCTTTGTAGAGGCGGGATGTGCATGCACAGAATAACCTTAAAAAAAATCTTATTTTTCTGTTACTGGAACCCAACAACACAAGTAAGTTATATCATTTTTGGCAGAGTATACCAGCAGTTCTAAATATGCATTAATTTCTCTTTCCGTTTCGGATATATAGGGCTCTCCTCATTCAAAAACATAGGTGCCTGGTTGTATGGCTCGAAATAACTGCCCAGTGGCGTTATCAAAATGGCGGCAGAGTGAACAGACTCGCAGACTGGACTTCATGTGCTTCGCGTCACAGAAACAATCGTCAATCATGGACTATTTATCAAATTTCGTCAATTAATAGAAACTGTACATACATGTTTATGTACATTGTAACTGTGATTGTACGATCACGCAGGCAACTCTGGGATGTTGGTGGGTTTCCTCACATTAGCTGCTCGCTTCAGGTCCTTCCACAACATTTCAATTGGATTAAGGTCAGGACTTTGACTTGGCCATTCCAAAACATGAACTTTATTCTTCTTTAACCATTCTTTGGTAGAACGGCTTGTGTGCTTAGGGTCGTTGTCTTGCTGCATGACCCACCTTCTCTTGAGATTCAGTTCATGGACAGATGTCCTGACATTCTCCTTTAGAATTCTCTGATATAATTCAGAATTCATTGTTCCATCAGTGACGGCAAGCTGTCCTGCCCAGATGCAGCAAAAACAGGCCCAAACCATGATACTACCACCACCATGTTTCACAGATGGGATAAGGTTCTTACGCTGAAATGCAGTGCTTTCCTTTCTCCAAACATAACGCTTTTTTTTGAACCAAAAAGTTCTATTTTGGTCTCATCCGTCCACAAAACATTCTTTTGGAGAGCAGTGGCTTTCTCCTGCAACCCTGCCATGCACACCATTGTTGTTCAGTGTTCTTCTGATGGTGGACTCATGAACATTAACATCAGCCAATGAGAGAGAAGCCTTCAGCTGCTTAGAAGTTACCCTGGGCTCCTTTGTGACCTCACCAACTATTACACGCCTTGCTCTTGGAATGATCTTTGTTGGTCGACCACTCCTGGGGAGGGTAACAATGGTCTTGAATTTCCTCCATTTGTACACAATCTGTCTGACTGTGGATTTGGAGTCCAAACTCTTTAGAGATGGTTTTGTAACCTTTTCCAGCCTGATGAGCATCAACAACTCTTTTTCTGAGGTCCTCAGAAATCTCATTTGTTCGTGCCATACACTTCCACAAACGTATTATGAAGAGCAGACTTTGATAGATCCCTGTTCTTTAAATAAATCAGGGTGCCCCCTCACACCTGATTGTCATCCCATTGATTGAAAACACCTGACTCTAATTTCACCTGCTAATTAACTGCTAATCCTAGAGGTTCACATACTTTTGCCACTCACTAATATGTAATATTGGATCATTTTCCTCAATAAATAAATGACCAAGTATAATAATTTTGCCTCATTTGTTTAACTGGGTTTTTCTTTATCTACTTTTAGAACTTGTGTGAAAATCTGATGATGTTTTAGCTCATATTTATGTAGAAATATAGAAAATTCTAAAGGGTTCACAAACTTTCATGCAGTAAGTGGGTGTTACAAAATATCCATAAGACTGTCAGAATGCACAGAGCATTACTCAGAGAATCACACTGTCAATGTTATTCACTTCACATGTCAATGGTTTTAATGTTATGACAGATCGGTGAATTTATTTTTTAAACTGTTGACATTTTGATGAGAACTGAACTTAAGTTTGTCACATATCTGTTCTTTTGTGAAGCTAGGTTAGTAGAGGATTTAGTTGCTGTGTTGCACTGGAAGTTAGTCTTAAAAACAACAACAACAAAAAAGGTTATACTGTTGACTGTAATCCACCATAAAACAATCATCATGTAATATTGAATTATTCCATAGTCCTTTTTTCACATTTAATTTGTACAACAAAACGACAAAATCATTAGCAATTCTACGTACATTTAATAATGCCATCTGTTGCAATTTCAGATCTTGGGTGAGAATTCCACTTCCCACAGCTTTACAACAATGCAAAACTACTCAGATCAAACATGTCTTTCACCGTTCACAGCATAAGGGACAAATGCAAACCTGGGTAATTTGATTTTGGGCAAACCTTCCCTTGAATAAACCCATGCCAAGTTTTAATATTCATACATAGCTCCTCACCATTGCCCTCTGTGACGGAGCTCTTGCGGCTGTACGAGCTGGAGGTGTCTCCTTGCAGCAGTGTGAGTGACAGGCTGTGCAAAAGCTGCGAGAGTCTCGCCAAGAGCCGTTGGGGAGCCTCCTGACTCTCACGCAGCAGCTCTTGCAGAGACATCCGTCCCCGACAGGCAGCAGAACCACTCCAAAGTCCAGATGATTACTTTACTAGTCCAAGTCGATGCAAAGCACAGCAGAACGACACCGAGGCAAATCCAGTACAAGCAAATCAAGGTAAGGTAGCCTAAGAAATCCAAGTGTTCCCTCGCTTAGCTCCTTCAGCAGCTCTGTAAACGCAATGATGCAGTGGCAGTAGCTCTGCAGAGAGACATCTTCACACTTAGGTTTGTTGAGACACAGTGCCTTTCCCACGCGTGCTCCCTCACGCTTGTGCGCTCTCTCTCCCTCACACACACTCTGACACACATATGTATGCACCATTTGCTCACTCCCTGAGAAGAACCGACTTGAGGAGAGGAGAGGAGAGGTGGCTGATTTGCCAGGACGTTTTAGCACAAATCCCCATCTGCTCAGATAATTATATGAGCCGCAGCACCTTGCAGGCATCACACATATGCTCTAATCTCTGGCGTTCTCGTGCGCCTCTTAGGGGCCAAATGCTCACCCCTTCCAAACACATCATCCTAATAGATTCCTCTGGAGCTGCAGCATACAACTACAAGTCTGCATTACACAAAAAGTCCCATCTGTGTGTTTCTCCAGAAGAATCTCGACCATAAATATTAGTTACAAATCTCACACTCATGCCATCTAGGTTGTGTATAATAGGAAAGACAGTACATGGTATTGTTCCTGTTAATGTAGCGAGAGAGAGAAGGAAAGAGGGAGAGAGAGAGAGAGAGAGAGAGCGATAAGCCAGCTTAACACAGAGAGCACCTGTATTCACAAAAAGGTCACCATGAACGTACTCACGTGCACACTAGTATTAGTATTGCATGTTTGTGCAACAATAATTAACCATTTTATGTTGTTCATACTGCAATTTATAAATAATTGCAACTAAAGGCAGAACTGAAGTCTTAACTTGCGTGGCTACAGGTATTTAAAAGTATTTGTACACCCCTGTTACAGATGATCCTCATTTCAGATTGGCTTAATGATTCCATTTACACAATGATACCTCTAGCATGAAGCAATTTATGCTTAAACTTCTTCTTTCATTTTCACAACCACTTCTTGGGAGCCAAGGTCCAACTGGCAGCACAAGGCGGGAACCAACCCATCATAGAGCACACACAGACACTTTAGAGACACCTATTGACATAACACATCTTTGGAACTGAGAGAGGAAACTGGAGTACCTGACAGAAATCTATGCAGGTACAGGGAGAACATGCAAACCCCACACTGGTGGTGTCCAGGCCAGGAATCAAAGTGGAGGTCTCTGGAGCTGTGTGGCTCCGTGGCGATCTCTGTTAAGCCTGAGTATCACCAACGCTACAGCCCGGGGTTTGATCCCCAGCCATGCCGACTTGGCTTAGTCGTTTTTGGAATGTGGTAAGCTAGCGGTTAAGCTACTGGACTATGGACCAGAAGGTCCAGGGTTCAAATCCTACCTCTGCCAAGCTGCCACTGTTGGGTCCTTGAGCACAAGGTCCTTAACCCACAATTGCTAGGATTGTAAGACTGTATCAATTGTGAATCGCTCTGGATAAGGGCATCTGCTAAATGCTTTAAAATATACAGTGTAATCTGATAGCTATATGCAGTGTGGTTGTGGCAATAATTGTCAGCATTAGTCAAAAATTGGATTTATTTCAGTAGCATGTTTACATATCTTCTTCATACTCTAAAAAAAGCTGCATTTTTGTACGCAAAGTTGTTAAATATTTTACAGTAATGTGGTGGTGGCGGCAGTGGCCTTTAAAAGACCAAACTGTTGACATTGTACGTTCTGCTCAAAGTACAGTAGAACGTCGGAATTCAAACTTAATTGCTTCCAGATTTCAAACTCCAATTTGTTTGAAGTTGGAATGAAGTAAGTAGGCGTTGCAAGAAAACTACAATAAACTTATTATAAAATATTGTACAGTGCCGATCCAGAAGTCAGTACAGTGATATATAGGTCATTTGTGGTTATGGGAGTGAATGGCGAGAAAGGTTTCTATTACGTTAACTTTGCATCATTGTCTTTTTCCAAACTGTCAACCACTGTTTTACTGGAATGGACTAAACATTATGGTTAAGACAATTATTGGTTAGATTATCAGTGGAACAGTGTTTACCAAATGTTTACCAAATTTAGCCTAGCAAAAAGAAAACAATGCATCCAGACTATGCTGAATATTAGAACATGCTGAATATTAAAAGTAACAGCTACATTAAGTCAAGCATGTTCTTTCATCCTTGTCCATACACATCTATGCATTAACACACAAGATACATGGGTGGTTACCATATGAATGGCAAACTTTCAAACAGTCAGTAGTGTCCACTCATTAATTAGCACAGACCAACTTCATCCACAGGCAAGAAGTCATCTCTCAGACACTTAAAAATAGTGGAAAAACTACAGAGCACAAAGACGGAGTGAAGACAGAAACTGAAAGAGAGAAGCACAGCCAAAATCTTGGCAGACTCTGGATGCAGCACTCTCAAGCATATAATTCATCCCATTCTTCTTTTTCTCCAACCCTATAAACCACACTGCGGCAGCGGAACAGAGTCGCTCACCCTCCCAGCACACTTTTCCCTCACATTTCCATAGAACCAACAGAAGAAAAAGAGCTTTCCCATTATAGAGCCATGGAAGCATGTTACTGTAGCAACTGCAAGCAATGGGAGGAGAGGGTGTTAGTGGACTCCAGTTGCATAATGAAGTAAAGTATACATAGAAGGTGTAGATGAATTTCACATCATGATTTTGTTAGGCTGGATCACGAGCCATGATACTGATTACAATACTTTAGCATCATGGTTTTAAAGTCAAACAAAATCATAAATTACTAGAAGGGCATTGTTAATTTTGGATTCAATTTCAATTCTTTGTATTTTGTGTACCTCAAAAAAATTGCAAATTGGTAATGAATATCAATAATTTATTGAAATTGTTCTGTACTATATCCTTGGCCAGGTAAAAGGTAACAGTAAATGTTTTCTCATATGAAGCTTCTGTTCTATCCACGTGGTCCCTGCACTATCTGGCTTTCTGCATACTCTTTGGGGTACTTCTACATTTGGTGTTTCCACCAGAAGTGCCAATCTTGTCTTTGAATCTTTATATTAAAATCCTAAGGTTGTGTCCTAAGGAACTGCTTACTCTGGGCTATTATTGGTTTATTTGTGTACCTGTCAATGAAAATGTCAGCTGGAGTAGGGAGTACTGTTGCTTCCAGTTGTTTAAACACCTTGAGATGCCATGACATCACTTTTAGCGCAAGTTATTGTTTGTCTGTTTATTTCGTTTTATCGCAACTATTCATCTATACACTCAGGTTTGGCCAATTTAGCGTAATCAATTACCTTTATGCATGTCTTTGCTCTGTGGGAGGAAACCAGAGTGCCCGGAATAAACCCACACGGACATGGGGAGGACATGCAAACTCCACACAGAAAGGACTCAGGATGCTCCACCTGGAATTGAACCCAGGTTAAGTTTCTCACTGTAAGTTGTTGGTGCTACCCACTAAGCCACCGCACCAGCTTAGTGCAAGTAATGCAATGTGTTCGGCATGATGGATCTTGTGATCTCGCTTTTAAGGCAGATTATGGAGACGTTTTAAACTGCTTATGATCTAATGATATTAATATAACTGTATCCAGCAAAGTTATTGAACTTTCAGAAACCAAACCAGATCCCGCCACCAACCAGGTTGTCAACAGGCACACTAGACACCCTTGCATGCAAAGACCAGCTTTGTACGATCAAGAATAATCATCTGCCCACTAAATGGTGCTCATGGTTGCACTAAAATGCAGTGTTCTGTCACTATGTCCACTATATAACCAGTAAAGGAGAAGAAACCCTCTAAAGAAAGCAGTGGTTTGTACACTGGCATGCTGGTCAACCAGCTTTACCAGCAATATTGGCACAGACCATTTAATTTCACCAGCTAAACCATCATCAGACCAGCATTAACCAACTTGAACCAACATGAAACTATGATCTTGCTGTTCGACCAGAATACCATCATCTAAAACAGAACCCATGCTGGTCTTTGCTACGTTTTTTCAGCATGGCAATCTATTAAAAGGTTGGGAGCATAGGAGCTCCATTTGAATAAAGTTTTGCCTGTCGAAAAGTGTTTGCTACAATGTCAATCTGCTTAAGTATGGCTAATGAGATAACTTCACAACAGAATTTTAAAACAAGCAAATACTAAGCTGGTATTGAGTTCTTTTAGCCGCATTAGCCTCATAGCTCAGACAAAGCTAAAGAAGCTAACTTCAGTCACCAAACATTTAACAGCAAACAACAGTGTGCGCCGATCAAATTCATTAAGGCTAAGAGAAAGATTGTGTGAATTGGATTTTTAGTCAAACTCTGACGGGTCTCCCATGCTTAGGGTTGCCAACCGTCCCGTATTGTCCGGGACATCACGATTTATGGGCAATTTTGATTTGTCCCGTATTCCAGTCACAGCCTCATTGGCCAATATCGCGCCAAAACTGATACAAACTCCCGGTTGCAGTAGTTACGTTAGTGACAGAGCAGTGTGGGTGCTGTGAGCAGAGCCTTATGCTGTCAGAATGAGCAGTGAACCTGCAAATAAAAAAGACTTTGCAACTATAAAAAGAGTGGGAAGCCAAAAGGCCAACCGCAGTAAAGTTGGCTTGCGGTTCGGAGCTTTTTTCGTCTTGCATTCCGTGATGAAGTCGTGATTAATGCTACATTTGGCTCGTCCTGATTTGTGAATTCAGGTGACGCCATCATCTAAAGTCAAATCATTCGGCAGTACATTTTAGAGCTTTATTTTCAAAAGCTTATAACTTCTAAAGGTGACCACTTACATTACTGACACCTGCAGTAAAGTGACCAGGCTGATTTGAGAAACTTTTCAGCCTTAATTCTGTCTGTACGTGGCTCGTATAAACCGTGAGGACGGAAAATGATAAAACGCGAAATGATTAAGCCTTTAACTTAACTCGCCATAAAACTGTCCAAGCAGCCATATAACTTCAGAAACTGATAATATAGATAATCAGCACAGGTTAAAGTTACCCTCCATCAGTTCTGAAAACTATCACAGATATAATTGTGTCTAACAGGCAGTTATTTGCATACTGTGTGTTATGTGTAGGCATTTTCTGATTTGTGAAAGCTTTCACACATATAACTTTGTCTAATAAATTGTTGTAATGATATTAGTTATTACTTTTAGGCATAATCTGATTTCACATATAATTTTGTCTAATAAATATTTATTATGAAGTTATTTTTTTTATATTTAATCTAATTTATGAAAGCTTTCACAGATAAAATTTAGAATAAAAAGCATTTATTTATATAATATTTTCTACTTTTAATCATTTTCAGATTTGTGAAAGCTTTGACAGATACAATTTTGTATAAAACACATTTGGTTATACAATTTTTATGACATTTAGGCATTTTCAGATTTGTCAAAGCTTTCACAATTCATTTTCTGAAAATGCCTAAAATTAATAAATATTATATATATATATATATATATATATATATATATATATATATATATAAATATAAATGGAGGAAAGTGTCCCTGATTGGGGGTTGAAGAAGGTGGCAACCCTACCCATGCTTTCAGAATGAAATACAGAATTATATACTGCAGGACTGTGAGTAACCATGCACATAACCTCATGTGCTGCTCCCCCATATGTGCAAGAATCTGCCATCTTGTGGTCGTGTGCACGTTTGTGGGGTTGACACACTATGGTTGAAAAACGACGAGACTAGGAAATAAACAACCCCACAAAAATAAACATGGTGAGCCAGGACAGCTCAGTGAGACGAATACAAACACATTAGCAATAGGGGTGTAATGATGCACTCGTCACGATACCATTTGCTACACAATGCTGAGTTCATGATTCAATTTTCTTATGATTTCTGAAGTGTAAATGTAAAATAATGCACATTTTCTTGTACAAGTTTAAAAAAAAAAAAAAAAAAAAAAAACTACAAATTTAATCCCCTTCAATTAAAATAACTAGAAACAGAAGTTCAAAATTGTAAACAAAATGCTCTATTGTAGTTTCACCATACCTTAAATAACTGAGTGAAAACATTCCTGTTTTAATTCTGAAGAATAACAATTCAAGATAAACTGCATAATAAAATAAACAATTTTTTAGTCTGCTGCAATTAAAAGAAATTACAGTAGTTCTGTGTAAAAGCATGATGTACGATTGTGCCCTCTGGTGTTCAAAAAAGCAATTGCATTAGATGGTGTAATAAACAGAACATCGTAGGACACACTTACTCACACTCATACACTAAAGGCACTTTAGAAACACCAAATAACCAAACATATCTTTGGAGCGTAGGAGGAAACAGACGTGAACATGTTTAGGACATGCAAAGTCCACGCAGGCGGAGTCTGAGGTTGGAATTGAACCTGATCTGCTGTGCCACCGTGCCATCCGGATCTTATAATTAAGACATTAAAATGAATCTGAGATATAACCAAGGACATATGGAGGTTTGTTTGGGATTGTCACTGTGAGATTTGTCGTTCTCTCAGTGGACACACTTCTTCAAAGTGTTACGTCTTTTACGTCTCTGTGACTGTGCCGGTACTCACGCACCCTCTATAGAGCCACAGCTATTTTTATCCAAGCGTGCACTTCCAGACTGTAGGATTTCATCGGGACAGGGAGTATGTGTATTGTTACCTTCTTTACTTCACTTCTCTGGATTAGTGTCACATTGTGCTATTCACTCCAATATCTAAACCGAGCTCCTGCTGCATTCAACCACGTAATCCTGCCACGTGTGTAAGCACAGACATGGATTTGTTTATTTTTGGTACATTAAGCAAAATACTGGCACAGCACAGTCTGCATTTACTGTGACATATTTGGCATTTTTATGGTATAAACTAATTGAAACAAAACATACACTGATTCTGCAGATCGGGATATACAGGCTGAATTGCTCAGCATTGTTAGATAAGGGAAAGAACAGACGTAGCAAAAACAATTACCAAAACCAGAGCTTGCACACAAGCAGGAAGCAGAGATCATGGTTCAAATTTGGCCCCCATTCATTTTTCATGGAGAGTGGCACAAAACTAAGCAAGGGACTGCGGAATAATGAGTCATGGTTAGACTGAGGTGAGCTGGCTTTAACTTTATACAAACTGCACGTGGCACCAAACAGTCAGGAAAAGTACCTTTGTCGTTTGTCGGGGTACACTGAAGACATGCACACACAGTGCCATCATAGCAGCGGTACATGTATGGTGGAGCTACTTTAGAGCATGTAATCTCATTTTAATATCACAGTGCAGTTATCACATTTCACAAAACTCAAGTTTCAGAAGAACACTGAACAACAATGGTGTGCATGGCAGGGTTGCAAGGAGAAAGCCACTGCTCTCCAAAAAGAACATTGCTGCTCGTCTGCAGTTTGCTAAAGATCACGTGGACAAGCCAGAAGGCTATCGGAAGAAAATAGAACTTTTTGGTTTAAAAGAAAAGTTTTATGTTTGGAGAAAGGAAAACACTGCATTCTAGCATAAGAACCTTATCCCATCTGTGAAACATGGTGGTGGTAGTATCATGGTTTGGGCCTGTTTTGCTGCATCTGGGCCAGGACGGCTTGCCATCATTGATGGAACAATGAATTCTAAAGGAAAATGTCAGGACATCTGTCCATGAACTGAATCTCAAGAGAAGGTGGGTCATGCAGCAAGACAACGACCCTAAGCACACAAGCCGTTCTACCAAAGAATGGTTAAAGAAGAATACAGTTCATGTTCTGGAATGGCCAAGTCAAAGTCCTGACCTTAATCCAATGGAAATGTTGTGGAAGGACCTGAAGTGAGCAGCTAATGTGAGGAAACCCACCAACATCCCAGAGCTGAAGCTGTTCTGTACGGAGGAATGGGCTAAAATTCCTCCAAGCCGGTGTGCAGGACTGATCAACAGCTACAGGAAACATTTAGCTGCAGTTATTGC